>BEHA01006510.1:165182-195967 GCA_002897215.1 Eschscholzia californica subsp. californica | reverse complement strand
TGGATTTTACATTTGTTGGCTGTGATGCTTAAGAAATGGAACTTTAATGTGGTACGCCACATTGTTCCATCATATTTTCGGGAAGGAATATACATTTGTCCGCTGTGATGCCTAAGAAAATGGAACTTTAATGTGGTATACCACATTGGTCAATCAATATTTTCGAGAAAGATTTTACATTTGTTGGTTGTGATGCTTGAGAAATGGAACCTTAATGTGGTATACCACATTGTTCCATCAATATTTTCGGGAAGGATTATATATTTGTTGGTTGTGATGCCTAAGAAATGGAACTTTAATGTGGCATACCACATTGTTCCATCGATATTTTCGGGATGGATTTTACATTTGTTGGCTGTGATGCTTAAGAAATGGAACTTTAATGTGGTACGCCACATTGTTCCATCAATATTTTCGGGAATGAATATACATTTGTCCGCTGTGATGCCTAAGAAAATGGAACTTTAATGTGGTATACCACATTGGTCAATCAATATTTTCGAGAAGGATTATACATTTGTCGGTTGTGATGCCTAAGAAATGGATCTTAAATGTGGTATATCACATTGTTCTATTAATATTTTCGAGAAGGATTACAGATTTGTCGGTTGTGATGCCTAAATAATGGAACTTTAATGTGGTATACCACATTGTTCCATGAATAATTTCGAGAAGGATTATACATTTGTCGGTTGTGATGCCTAAGAAATGGAACTTTAATGTGGTATACCACATTGTTCCATGTGTATTTTTGGGAAGAAATAAATATTTGTCAGTTGTGATGCCTAAGAAATGGCATTATAATGTGGTTTACCATATTTTTCCATCAATATTCTTGGGATGGATTATACATTTGTTTGTTTTGATACCACATTGTTCCATCAGTATTTTCGGAAAGCTTATACATTTATCGGTTGTGATTCCTAATAAATGGAACTTTAAAGTGAAATGCCTAACATCTGTCGAATATAATGCTTAAGAAATGGAACTTTAATGTGTTATACCATATTGTTCCGTCAATAATTGAGGGAAAGGTTATATATTTGTCGGTAGTGATGCTTAAGAAATTGAACTTTAATGTGAATATTGTTTCATCAATAATTAAAGAAAGTATTATGCACTTGTCGTTAGGGATGCTTAAGAAATGGAACTATAATTTGGTATATCATATTTATTTATCAATAATCGAAGAAGGAATATACATTTGTGATTTGTCGATTGTGATGCTTTAGAAATGAATTTTTAATGTGCTACATACCATATCGTTGCATCAATTTTCGAGGGAAGAATTATACATTTTGCGGTTGTGATGCTTTAGAATTGAATCTTTTACATGGTATACCACATTGTTCCATCAATATACGACTGAAGGATTATACATTTGTCGGTTTCAGTGCTTAAGAAATGGAACTTTAATGTGGTATACCATTACAATATATTTTCTTCAATAATCGAGGGAAAGATTATACATTTGTCGGTTGTGATGCTTAAGAAATTGAACTTTAATGTGGTATACCAATGCAATAAATTTCCGTCAATAATCGAGGGGAAAATTATACATTTGTCGGTTGTGATGCTTAAGAAATTGAACTTTAATGTGGTTTACCATATATTTCCATCAATAATCGAGGGAAAGATTTTACATATATACTTCCATCAATAATCGTGGGAAAGATTTTACATACCTGTGTAGTGATGCCGAAGAAACAGAACTCTGACGTGGTATACCATATATTTTCATCAATAACCGATTGAACGAGACCTTGTCATGGAGGTTGGTCAATGGTTCTTAGCCCATCAGATATTCTAGAAATGTATAATCTTGGGGATGTTGGTCATTCATCATCCTAATGGACTTTCTTTTTTGTCACTAAGTCAATATTTTCACAGCTCTTCCTTTTGAACAAAGTATGCTGCATTGTAGTACTTGATTCTTTATACATGAGTCGCTAGCTGATATTTTATTTACGATGAAAAAACTGATTATGTCTTCTGGGAGGCGCTGAATCAACATCTTAAAGGCTGGAAATTCAGCTTATTGGTGTAAACCCGAAACAGTTTTCTCCTTCAGTATATAGAATGTATTAGACTATAAAGGTTTAATGGATAAGCAAATAATTGTCTGTTTCTAGAGTAAGATAATGACTTCGGAAATAGTTTTAGATCTTGGAATGTAAATTGATTCCTCTAATAGGTAACCAAATAAATATTTGTTTTGGTGACTCGAGAAGCATCGCTTCGAAAATAGTTATAGATCTCCTCTCTTGATGTTGACGAAAAACTGCTTAGGAGAATAAAAGGTTAGTTAATTTTAGCCAGATTGTTTGATTTACGTTACAACTTGAGCATAATTTTATGGTTTTTGATTGACTTGTCCTTTATACTAATAATATAGACCGTAAACCTGACATGTATATTTAGTTATTAATCGCTTGATGGCTTAAACAGGAGTAAGCAATTTAGTTTGCACTTGAAAAGTTCAAAAGCATTGACAAGGCTGCAATAATTTTTTTCTAGAATACAAACAACAACATAAACATTAGATATAATCGCAATAATTTGAGGGTAGAACTACATATTTGTTGGTTGTGATGCCTAAGAAATGGAACTTCAATGTGGTATACCAATTTGTTCCATCAATGTTTTCGGGAAGGATTAAACTTTTGTTGGTTGTAATGCCTAAAAAATTGAACTTTAAGGTGGTATACCACAGTGTTGCATCAATATTTTCGGGAAGGATTATACATTTGTTGGTTGTGATGCCTAAGAAATGTGACTTTGATGTGCATACCACATTGTTCCAATCAATATTTTCGGGAAGGATTATACATTTGTCGGTTGTGATGCCTAAGAAATATAGTTCTACAATAATAGATTAGTTATTTCTAATGAAAAAGTGAAGAGTTCATATAACATTTGACAAAATATGATGCTTTTTTGATATTGAATTGCAGGATAACATGATTATTGAGGTGAAGGAGGGAATAAATTGGATGGTTAAAAAGGCAAGCTTCGTTTAAAAATATGCAGGTAATTCTCTTTCTAGTTAAACATATCAGTCGTATAGTATCTGCAGTTGCTCTCTCATCACTTATCACTATTAGTTACATAATGTCTATAGTCGTCAATCACGCATAAAAAACTCTGGCCGAGTATATTGTAACCTTGGCGGTTATTTTGTTTTCTATTTCATGGGATTGTCTGAGACCGTCATAAACATATTAATATGCCAAGACATTAGTATGAAAGATGCAAACGACCTGTCAAAGCTAAAACACCTTTTAGGAAAATTTAGGAACCGTACATGATAGTCTGGCAGACTGTCGGCACAAAATTGAACTGACAGTAAGGCACACAATCATTTTTCCTATGCACAATGGATGCAATTCAGACTTGCTGTCTCAATAGGATTTAGTAACCGTGGAAGTATTTTTAAGCTGTCATTATTAATGAATAAATTATAGAAGTAGCGCGTGGGTGAAATTATTTTCATATTTTTCAGTAGTAAAATTTATTTGTATGACTTAGTCTATCGGCCTCCATCAAACAAAAATCCTACTTATGTCCCTGCTTGGTGGTGTGTGACTGTGTGTTTGATGAAAATGGTGGGCGTGTGTGTGGTGGTTTGGCGATGGAGGAAGTGGTGGAGGCCTGGTAGTGGAGGCAGCGACGGGATTCAAACAACAACATAAACATTAGATATAATCGCAATAATTTGAGGGAAGGACTACATATTTGTTAGTTGTGATGCCTAAGAAATGGAACTTCAATGTGGTATACCAATTTGTTCCATCAATATTTTCGGGAAGGATTAAACTTTTGTTGGTTGTGATGCCTAAAAAATGGAACTTTAAGGTGGTATACAACAGTGTTGCATCAATATTTTCGGGAAGGATTATACATTTGTTGGTTGTGATGCCTAAGAAATGGAACTTTAATGTGCATACCACATTGTTCCAATCAATATTTTCGGGAAGGATTATACATTTGCCGTTTGTGATGCCTAAGAAATGGAACTTCAATGTGGAATACCACATTGTTCCACAATATTTTTGGGAAGGATTTTACATTTGTCGGTTGTGATGCCTAAGAAATGGAACTTTAATTTTGTATACCACATTGTTCCATCGATATTTTTGTGAAGGATTATACTTTTGCCTAAGAAATGGAACTTTAATGTGGTATACCACATTGTTGCATCAAAATTTTTCAAGAAAGATTTTACATTTGTCGGTTGTGATGCCTAAGGAATGGAACTTCAATGTTGTTGATTTCCATCAATATTCGAGGGAAGGATTAAACATTTGTCGGTTGTGATGCTTGAGAAATGGAATTTTAATGTAGTATACCATATATTCCTATCAACAATGGAGGAAAGAATTATCCGTTTGTCAGTTGTGATGCCTGAGAAATGAAACTTTAATGTGGTATACCACATTGTCCAATTAATGTTTACGGGAAGGATTATTCATTTGTTGGCTATAATGCTTAATAAATGGAACTTTAATGTGTTATACCATATATTTCAAATCAATAATCGTGAGAAGGATTACACACTTGAGGGTAGTGATGCTTAAGATATGGGAGTGTGGTATATACCATAGTGTTCCATGAATAATCGAGGGAAAGATTATACGTATGTCTGTAGCGATGCTTACTATATGTAAATTTAATGTGATATATCTTATTGTTCCATCAATAATCGAGGGAAGTATTATACATTTGCCGGTAGCGATGCTTAAGAAATGGAACTATAATATGGTATACCATATTTAGCCATCAATAATAGAGGAAGGATTATACCTTTGTCGATAGTGATGCTTAAGAAATGAAAATTTTATGTGGTATATACCCTATTGTTCCATCAATATTTGAGGGAGGAATTATACGTAATTCTGTTGTGATGCTTAAGAATTGAAACTTTAACGTGTTATACCACATTGTTCCATCAATATTCGAAGGAAGGATTCTACATTTGTCTTTTTTGATGCTTAAGAAATGGAACTTTAACGTGGTATAGCAATACAATATATTCCCATCAGTAATCGAGGGAAGGATTATACATATATGTGTAGTGATGCTGAAGAAACAAAACTTTAACATGGTATACCATATTATTCTATTACAAATCGAGAGAAGGATTATACCATTGTCAGTTGTGATGCTTAAGATATGAAATTTTAATGTGGTATGCCATATACTTTCATCAATAATCGATGAGAGGATTATACAAATGTGCAAGTGTTGGTTGAGGGATGGACTTGAATGTGGCATACCATATTGTTGCATCAATAATCGGGGGAAGTATTCTACATTTGCCGGCATTGATGCTTAAGCAATGGTTTTAATGTGGTATGCCATATTATTTCTTCAATAATCGGGGGAATGATTATAAATCTGCCTATAGTGATGCTTAAAAAATTTAACTTCAATGTAGATTCCATATTTTTCAATCAATAATTAAGGGGAAAATTATTCCTCTGTGGGTAGGGACGCTTAAAAAAACAAAACTTTAATAAGCTTGAGAAGTATTATAAATTTGTGGGTAGTGATGCTTAAGAAATAAAGTATTAATAACCGAGGGAAAGATTATACATCTGTGGGTCCTATGCTTAAGAATGAAACTTCGATGTGGTATGCAATATTGTTCCTAAAATAACTAAGGGAAGGATTGGAAATTTGTCGATTGTGATGCTTACGAAATGGAATTTTAATAACTGAGGTAAGGGTAGTACATCTTTGGGTAGTGATCCTTAAGAAATAGAACTTGTTGAGTTTGATCATTGATACACTAACAAATATAGTGGTGATTTAAGTCGTGCACGATTTTGCCTGTTGAATTCAACTATATTATAATATAGTTATAATATAATAGTTTTCAGTTTTTGTTGCTTGATTTATGCTTTTTTGGTTTGCTGATGCGTACGAACATGAACGATAGTTTACGACAGGATAAGGAGATTAAGAGATACGTTACTGAACAACCATTGGGATTACACAATTTGTACAATAGCATCTGATTTGTTCCTTGTGTTACCAAATGCCATAACAAGCGAGCCAATCAAAAAAAATTTCGCCTATTGACCCATCTGGTTGAGATGCTGCATCTTCCATTATAATGCCTTAATTGTGCTTGGTGGAAGCTAGTCAGGGGTTGCAAGGTAGTCTTTCATGTATAACTTGGTTCTTGTAATGTTTGTTATCAGTTGCATATTCATTTGCAATATGTCATCTTACGAATTACTCAATAGTAACGCCTGAGAGGATTAGGACAGATCATATACAGACTATATGGACATAGTCATTAGAAAAAGAAGTTATCATAGGATGGTAACAATTGATAGAAAACTTCAGTAAGAACAAAAGAGATCATTAAGGCTCATATTATGTATGCTGTATCAAGGAGACCATGCCATGGAGGTTGGTCGTTGGTTCTTAGCCCATCAGACATTTTAGAAATATATAACCCGTGGATGTTGGTCATTCGTCATCCTAATGGATTTTCTTTTTTTGTCGCTTAGTCAGTTTGATTCAAAAAAGAATAAACTGAATTTGTAATTGTTCAATAATAGCAGCCCTTCTTTGTGAAGAAAGTATGCTGCATTGTGGTACCTGATTCTTCATACAGGAGCATCGGTGGCTGGTATTTTAGTTACGATGAATAAACTTATTGCATTATGTCTTTTTGGAAGAACATTGTTGATACAATGCATTAAAAAAAATGAAATAAAGTATGAAACTTTAACAATAAATAACATGTAATTTATGAAGTTACAGCTAGGTTCGAAGATTTCATATGAAACCCTAGAGAGAGAAAGTGGGCGGCCAGAGGAAGAAGACGATGAAAAAAGAAACTGTTCTTCAAACCCTAATCTATTAGGGAAGTTTTAAGGGCGCCCCCGTAATTGTAAAAGGCACCTCTCTCAAGGCAGACACCTTTGACATTTACGGAGGGCGCCTTTACCTTCCTTTGTAGTTATTTTGCCTTCAAGTCTTTTAATGTTATGGATTTGCCATTTGACCCTGACCTAACTATGTGATTGCAATTTACACCTCAAACCTTCTGATTTGTAACAAATCCGTTACTTTTTTTCCTTTTTGCCCCTCATATAAACTATTTTCATCCATAATAGTACTATAACTATAACAATGTTCTCTTTAGGCTTCATGATGGATAAAATATATTAGTATATACAATTCTAATATATTTCTATTATTTTTGTGGTTTTGTAAAACTTCCACACTGACAGAAATGTTTCCACGAAACATTTCCACTTTTGGGTCGACCGAAATTCCACCGAAACCGAAGTTTCATTCCTTGCATACATTATGAGAAATGGATGCACAAGTGGCGGTGGAAGGAATTTATGACAAGGTTCAAATATCATTCTGAGGTGTCTTGGGTAGGAACTCATACCTAATTTCAAACAAATTGAGACATTTGATTGAGCAAAACATCTTTGAAACAAGTAAACAACCTTAGAGAGCCCCGGGTTACCACCAAAATATAAACAGAGCAGGAAATACGATGAATTTGATGTTTTGGATCATAGTGTTGCCTTAATTGAGATGGATTTTGTGTGCCGATACCAGATAACTACATGGAAGACCTTTGTGCAAATATCAAGGTTAGAAATCTCTGTCAGTTTAATTTGTGTTCCTTTCTTTTAGTTATCTTTTCCTTCCAGTGGCAGTTACCATATCTACCATGAAATGTTTAATGTGGATGTACTTGTTTGATACAAAAAAAATGAATCTACCTTCACCCGATGCTGAGTGTGTCAGGTCTCATTTGTCAAGTATAATATTATATTCTTTATATATGAAATAGATAAGGGAATAGTAACAGAGATATGTAAGTTGGTTACAACTATGTTAACACTGATGTTTTATTAGACTATTAGTGTCTATTAACAGTATTAGTGGCATTAAAGGTTTAAGAGAACTCTATCGCGTTAATTGATGAGAGATTGTAAAAAAGTATATTAATGGATTTACTTGGTTTCAGTGAAAGGATAAGTAGCACAGTGAGAGAAAATGGTAGTTCGGGGATTCCTATTACTTAGAATCAGAAAATTTTTCAGCTTTAGGATGTAGCCTCTTAGTTGATGGTCGTGAAAATCCTGAGCTAAAATAAAAGAATTTCGCCCTAGATAATTATCAAAAAGGTGCATAACGTACATAGTGGTTTCATATTTCATGGATTGCCAACTTAAATGAGTTTATGGGTTGTTTATTTACTATCAATGGTAATTCTATTGGAACTTCCATTATAACGAAGGAGCTAGGATAGCCTACTTAAATGAGTTTATGGGTTGTTTATTTACTATCAGTGGTAATTCTAGAATAACATGTTCAATTCCTAAATCTCAGGTTTTTCCTTTGATTTGTTTTACTGAATTGCATAAAAACCTAAACATTGACCATCACATTTTTTTTACTTGGAAGAACAAGATCTTCTAATTGATTTTCTTGATGGTACCGATGAATTCAAAGTCTTCACTCTTGGTTCTTGACTATCACTTTTTCTATATAAAGCTGTTGTTGTCTTCCTTTCTTGCAACTCATTAAGCGTAGCTATCATTACTAGAAGACATGTTGCTTTCTTGTCCTATCACATACTTGTTATATCATTTTATTAAAGAAGTTTCGATATTACCTTATGCAAGTACAACTATTCTATTTGTCCACCAATAATTAAGGGAAGGGTTCCACAATCCTGGGGATTGATGCTTAAGACATGGTGTATATATCTTGTTTTACCCAATAATTGATTTTTTTTCTTATTTACACTACTGCACCTGCTTCATAATAGTGATGCGTAAGAAACTTCAATGTGCTATGTAGTATATTGTTCCATCAATATTCGAGGGAGGATTATACATTTGTCCGTTGTGATGCTTAAGAATTAAAACTTTAATGTGGTATACCACATTGTTCCGTCTACATTCGAGAGAAAGATTATACATTTGTCGGTTCTGATGCTTGAGAAATGGAACCTCAATGTGGTATACCACATTGTTTCGTCGAGAAAGATTTTACATTTGTTGGTTGTGATGCTTGAGAAATGGAACCTTAATGTCGCATACCACATTGTTCCATCGATATTTTCGGGAAGGATTATATATTTGTCGGTTGTGATGCCTAAGAAATGGAACTTTAATGTGGTATACCACATTGTTCCATCGATATTTTCGGGATGGATTTTACATTTGTTGGTTGTGATGCTTAAGAAATGAAACTTTAATGTGGTATGCCACATTGTTCCATCAATATTTTCAGGAAGGAATATACATTTGTCCGCTGTGATGCCTAAGAAAATGGAACTTTAATGTGGTATACCACATTGCTCGATCAATATTTTCGAGAAGGATTATACATTTGTCGGTTGTGATGCCTAAGAAATGGATCTTAAATGTGGTATATCACATTGTTCTATCAATATTTTCGAGAAGGATTACAGATTTGTCGGTTGTGATGCCTAAATTATGGAACTTTAATGTGGTATACCACATTGTTCCATGAATAATTTCGAGAAGGATTATACATTTGTCGGTTGTGATGCCTAAGAAATGGAACTTTAATGTGGTATACCACATTGTTCCATGTGTATTTTTGGGAAGAAATAAATATTTGTCGGTTGTGATGCCTAAGAAATGGTAGTATAATGTGGTTTACCATATTTTTCCTTCAATATTCTTGGGATGGATTATACATTTGTTGGTTTTGATACCTAAGAAATGGAACTTTAATGTGGTATACTTTATTGTTCTATAATATTTTCTGGAACAATTATACATTTCTCAGTTGCGTTGCCTAAGAAATAAATATTTGTCCTTAATACTAATAATATGGACTGTAAACCTGACATGTATTTTTAGTTATTGATCGGTTGATGGCTTAAACAGGAGTAAGCAATTTAGTTTGCACTTGAAAAGTTCAAAAGCATTGACAAGGCTGCAAAGATGTCAGTACTAGAATCAGTTGTTTTCAGCTTTTGTAGATGGAAATTTTAATAAAATCGAAGAGTTCATCTGCTTTTGCATGGCCAAATTGGTGAGCTTCTTGTGCAGGTAATTTTGGGTATGTTTGTCATATCTTGAGTGCCCTAGTTAAAAATAAAGGGCATGTTATATCTTCAGATATCTACTCTAGACTCTCTATCAAGAGGTTTGCATTAAAAGTTGAAAGTTAGAATCGGAAATCATTTTGCCACCCTGTTTCGTAAGAGAAGAACAAACTGGTCGAGATGGGTAATCTACTAAAATCGTGAAATGTTCAATTTTGTAGCTCTAACTGTTAAACAATGTCCACTATGTTGCATTCTAATACATAGATCCTTATACAAGGATGATTCTAACTAACATATTGTTAGTGTGGATGACAACTTCAATCATTATGGATGATCCCCTAAAACAAGCACAAACTTCTCGCACGATGTCGATTTTATTACAGAGACCCCTAAGTCACAAGCTTATCAGGTATCTGCATTCATATTCAGGAGCTGCTAAATATGCTAGCTCAAAGCTGGGAGGTCACTTATTGGTTTTTTAATTAAGAGCAATTATCTCCTATAGTAGATAAATGGACTACAAAACGTTCCATAGGCGACCAGTTTACGATTCATTTTATAGTTTCACATAAAATCAAATTTTGAACTCTCGTATGTAAATGGGTCTGCCGTAAATAACCTTGCATTTTGGCCTTGTAATTGTCTTGTTTGTTGACGTGGAAGAAAAAAGCAGTGATAAAGAAATAAGGTCCGCTAGTTTTGTCTGAATTGCTTGGTTTTTGTAACAATCTTACTTCGTATAACCCTGCATCTCTTTATACGGATATAAACTAGATTCCTTCTATTAGGAGTTGAATTTAAGGGGTCACGATCCGTTTGTCCCGGTACATTTGTGGGTCTCGGACACCGAAAGCTTTATGAGGACTCAGGTGTAAAAGTTCACCTAAGTTGTAGTCTCTGTCGCAGTTATTCATTGGTTAACTGCTTCAATCGGAATTGGCAATTTAGTTTGCAGTTGAAAGATTTAGGAGAAATTTCATGACATCTTTATAGATTTTCTTCTGGACTTTTGCTGTAAAGTTTCAAATTCGAATCTGTGTTTTCAAGTTTCATAGTTGGAATGTTTTGTATCGTGATTGATTAGTTACTTTTTATGAGAACCCAAATGCTTTTCTGATATCTGCATAACTCAATTAGATTTGCAGCTGAGAACACTAGAGTAATACTATATTTTAACCTGTAATTCAAATAGTTCTACCAGTGGGTATTATGCTTACTATATGATCATCTACAATTTTTTTCGTGGGTACTAACAATGCTGTGGTGGTTCGAATGATGCTTACTATTATTATCATGGACAATACCCTACCATCAGTAATTGTGGAATGCCTAACAAGTTTGTTTCGGATAAGTAAGAGATATATCACTGAATAGCCGTAAAGATCACACATTTGTCTTCTTCAGTTAAAAAACATTTTTGAAATCTGAAGAGAATCAGTTTGTACAATAGTTTTACAAGAGCATCTGTGAGGGGTTTGCATCTTAAGTTCGGAATTAGAACTGGAGATTAGTTCGTTGCTAAGCCAATCTGATTCGTTAACACAATAATTGCTACGATCATTTACAATGATCATTCCAGACAAGAACAAGCTTAGCGTCTAATATCTCTTCTATAATGGAGAGTCAGTGAGCTTATACATGTTTTTTTTTTTTTTTTTGTGTTAGTCTTCAAGAAGGATTCACTGAATTAAGTTCTATCTGGCCTGGGAAATTAGATTTTGGTATTCACGGAGCAATTAATCTCTCTTAGATTAGAGAATAAATTAGACTGTAGTATAAAAGGCTTCGTGAATAAACTCCATATTTATTGATTTCAATTTTATTGTTGTCTCATGTTTCAACATTGAGATTTGACATCGAAATCAGATTTTGACCTTGAGATGTAAATTGATTTCTCTTAAGGTAATCAAGCAAAAATCTGTTTTTCCCAATGGCGAGAGGAAATCATGCCGGCCTAGTGTTTACTTTCTTTTTCATTTTCGAACAAAAAAACAGTGAAGGAGAAAGAAGGATAGTCAATTTCCTCCAGATTGCTTGATTTACATTACAATTTAGAAGTACTTTTAGTTTTTGATTGACTTTTCCTCAATAGTCTATTTGGCAGTTATAGTTTGCATTTGCACTTGAAAATATGTAGAGAATTGTCCACGCTGCAAAGATGCAAATACTGGAATCAGTTTGTTATTCAGTTTTCATAGCTTGAATTTTCAAGAAAATCAGTGAGTTCAACTTGCATCTGTCAACGAGAACTACGAAGATTAATTTTCTTATTTGATTGCCAAGATGTTGAAGATGATTATTGAGGTGAAAGAGGGAGAGAAGAAGGCTAGAAAGGTGAGTTCTCTTTCTAGTTGAATAACATTACCTAAATAAGTTCATATTAATGGTACAGTATCTGTAGCTTGTTTCTCACGTCACTACTAGTTAAATAATATCGATAGTGCATGTTGTATCGAAGAAATCATGTGTTCCAGTTTTTTTTCAATTGCTTGAGGTTAATACATGCCTGGGGATATTGGTAATTCATCACTCATAAAATAAATGGTCTGGCCTATAAGTTTCTCCTCAGGAAACTCCATTACGAGGTTTGCTCATAAGTTTGGAAGCTTGAATTGAAATTTATTTCGTCACCAAGCCATTCTGGTTTCTAAATAGAAGAACTAATTGCTCAAGACGGGTAATGATCTATTTAGATCGTGAATATAAGAATTATACTAGCTCTAAGCCTCTAGCTCCTTACAATAATATGTTACATTGCGATAACTGGCCCTTATACTGAGACTACCCTAACTAAATATTTTTTTTGTAAACGACATGCTTCAATCACTTGTGGTAATCCTTCCAAACAACCACAAGCTTATTGCCTAAGGTCTCTTTGATTACAGGTCGCAAAGCTTATCTAGGTGTATGCAATCACATTAGTTGATGAAGTTGGCTTCTTTTTAAATTCTACTTTTAGTGATAATTATCGCAAAATCCATTTTGATTATTTGCTGTTTTGTGTTTCTCAGTATTTATTAACTCTACTTTATTGTTTCAACTAGACTTCTAGTGAGAGGGCAGGGTTTCAGCCTTAAGGTTGTTTGTCTGAATCCTTTGCAGTCGGGGTCACCGGGAAGCCTTATCTAGACTGTATCTGCATAGATCGGCAAATAAAATCAGTGAGACTTGGGTGTAAAAATTCACCTAAGTTGTAGTCAACACTAATAACTTGAAATGTTGACCAGACATCTAATGCCTACTTGCAGTTATTCATCAATTTACCGCTTGAACAAGAATGTCCGATCTCAGTTTGCTCTTGATAGATTGAGTGTAATTGACAGAGAATCTTCGTAGAATTGACAGAGCATCCAGTTTATTAACTCGACTCTTATTTGTTAATTTTTCAATTTTATAGTTGGATTTCTTATGACGTAATAGATTAGTTATTTCTAAAGAAAAAGTGAAGAGTTCATATAACATTTGACAAAATATGATGCTTTTCTGATATTGAATTGCAGGATAACGTGATTATTGAGGTGAAGGAGGGAATAAATTGGATGGTTAAAAAGGCGAGCTTCGTTTAAAAATATGCAGGTAATTCTCTTTCTATTTCATTGGATTGTCTGAGACCGTCATAAACATATTAATGTGCCAAGACATTAGTATGAAAGATGCAAACGACCTGCCAAAGCTAAAACACCTTTTAGGAAAATTTAGGAACTGTACATGATAGTCTGGCAGACTGTCGGCACAAAATTGAACTGACAGTATGGCACACAATCATTTTTCCTATGCACAAAATTGAACTGACAGTAAGGCACACAATCATTTTTCCTATGCACAAAATTGAACTGTCTCAACAGGATTTAGTAACCGTGGAAGTATTTTTAAGTTGTCATTATTAATGAATAAATTATAGAAGTAGCGCGTGGGTGGAGGCCTGGTAGTGGAGGCAGCGACGGGATTCCGAGGAGGTATATATATATATATATATATATATATGCACAAGACTGCTTACTTAAATAATTTTGTAAGATCTATTTAAACTCATTTTTTTCTAGAATACAAACAACAACATAAACATTAGATATAATCGCAATAATTTGAGGGAAGGACTACATATTTGTTGGTTGTGATGCCTAAGAAATGGAACTTGAATGTGGTATACCAATTTGTTCCATCAATGTTTTCGGGAAGGATTAAACTTTTGTTGGTTGTGATGCCTAAAAAATGGAACTTTAAGGTGGTATACCACAGTGTTGCATCAATATTTTCGGGAAGGATTATACATTTGTTGGTTGTGATGCCTAAGAAATGGGACTTTAATGTGCATACCACATTGTTCCAATCAATATTTTCGGGAAGGATTATACATTTGTCGGTTGTGATGCCTAAGAAATGGAACTTGAATGTGGTGTACCACATTGTTCCACAATATTTTTGGGAAGGTTTTTACATTTGTCGGTTGTAATGCCTAAGAAATAAAACTTTAATGTGGTATACCACATTGTTCCAAAATATTTTCGAGAAGGATTATACATTTGTCGGTTGTGATGCCTAAGAAATGGAACTTTAATTTGGTATACCACATTGTTCCATCAATATTTTTGTGAAGGATTATACATTTGCCTAAGAAATGGAACTTTAATGTGGTATATCACATTGTTGCATCAAAATTTTTCATGAAAGATTTTACATTTGTCGGTTGTGATGCCTAAGGAATGGAACTTCAATGTGGTATAACACATTGTTCCATCAATATTCGAGGGAAGGATTTTACATTTGTCGCTTGTGATGTTTGAAAAATGGAACATTAATGTGGTTGATTTCCATCAATATTCGAGGGAAGGATTAAACATTTGTCGGTTGTGATGCTCGAGAATTGGAATTTTAATGTAGTATACCTTACCATGTATTTCTATCAACAATGGAGGAAAGAATTATCCGTTTGTCGGTTGTGATGCCTAAGAAATGAAACTTTAATGTGGTATACCACATTGTCCAATTAATGTTTACGGGAAGGATTATACATTTGTTGGCTATAATGCTTAATAAATGGAACTTTAATGTGTTACACCATATATTTCAAATCAATAATCGTGAGAAGGATTACACACTTGAGAGTAGTGATGCTTAAGATATGGGAGTGTGGTATATACCATAGTGTTCCATGAATAATCGAGGGAAAGATTATACGTATTTCTGTAGCGATGCTTAATATATGTAAATTTAATGTGATATATCTTATTGTTCCATCAATAATCGAGGGAAGTATTATACATTTGCCGGTAGCGATGCTTAAGAAATGGAACTATAATATGGTATACCATATTTAACCATCAATAATAGAGGAAGGATTATACCTTTGTCGATAGTGATGCTTAAGAAATGAAAATTTTATGTGGTATATACCTTATTGTTCCATCAATATTTGAGGGAGGAATTATACGTAATTCTGTTGTGATGCATAAGAATTGAAACTTTAACGTGTTATACCATATTGTTCCATCAACATTCGAAGGAACAATCATACATTTGTCGGTTTTGATGCTTAAGAAATGGAACTTTAATGTGGTATAGCAATACAATATATTCCCATCGGTAATCGAGGGACGGATTATACATATATGTGTAGTGATGCTGAAGAAACAAAACTTTAACATGGTATACCATATTATTCCATCAAAAATCGAGAGAAGGATTATACCATTGTCAGTTGTGATGCTTAAGATATGAAATTTTAATGTGGTATGCCATATACTTTCATCAATAATCGATGAGAGGATTATGCAAATGTGCATAGTGTTGGTTGAGAGATGGACTTGAATGTGGCATACCATATTGTTGCATCAATAATCGAGGGAAGTATTCTACATTTGCCGGCATTGATGCTTAAGCAATGGTTTTAATGTGGTATGCCATATTATTTCTTCAATAATCGGGGGAATGATTATAAATCTGCCTATAGTGATGCTTAAAAAGTTTAACTTCAATGTAGATTCCATATTTTTCAATCAATAATTAAGGGGAAAATTATTCATCTGTGGGTAGGGACGCTTAAGAAACAAAACTTTAATAAGCTTGAGAAGTATTATAAATTTGTGGGTAGTGATGCTTAAGAAATAAAGTATTAATAACCGAGGGAAAGATTATTCATCTGTGGGTCCTATGCTTAAGAATGAAACTTCGATGTGGTATGCAATATTGTTCCTAAAATAACTGAGGGAAGGATTGGAAATTTGTCGATTGTGATGCTTACGAAATGGAATTTTAATAACTGAGGTAGGGGTAGTACATCTTTGGGTAGTGATCCTTAAGAAATAGAACTTGTTGAGTTTGATCATTGATACACTAACAAATATAGTGGTGATTTAAGTCGTGCACGATTTTGCCTGTTGAATTCAACTATATTATAATATAGTTATAATATAATAGTTTTCAGTTTTTGTTGCTTGATTTATGCTTTCTTGGTTTGCTGATGCGTACGAACATGAACGATAGTTTACGACAGGATAAGGAGATTAAGAGATACGTTACTGAACAACCATTGGGATTACACAATTTGTACAATAGCATCTGATTTGTTCCTTGTGTTACCAAATGCCATAACAAGCGAGCCAATCAAAAAAAATTTCGCCTATTGACCCATTTGGTTGAGATGCTGCATCTTCCATTATAATAATGCCTTAATTGTGCTTGGTGGAAGCTAGTCAGGGGTTGCAAGGTAGTCTTTCATGTATAACTTGGTTCTTGTAATGTTTGTTATCAGTTGCATATTCATTTGCAATATGTCATCTTACGAATTACTCAATAGTAACGCCTGAGAGGATTAGGACATATCATATACAGACTATATGGACATAGTCATTAGAAAAAGAAGTTATCATAGGATGGTAACAATTGATAGAAAACTTCAGTAAGAACAAAAGAGATCATTAAGGCTCATATTATGTATGCTGTATCAAGGAGACCATGCCATGGAGGTTGATCGCTGGTTCTTAGCCCAGCAGACATTTTAGAAATATATAACCCGTGGATGTTGGTCATTCGTCATCCTAATGGATTTTCTTTTTTTGTCGCTTAGTCAGTTTGATTCAAAAAAGAATAAACTGAATTTGTAATTGTTCAATAATAGCAGCCCTTCTTTATGAAGAAAGTATGCTGCATTGTGGTATCTGATTCTTCATACAGGAGCATCGTGGCTCGTATTTTAGTTACGATGAACAAACTTATTGCATTATGTCTCTTTGGAAGAACATTGTTGATACATAATGCATTAAAAAAAATGAAATAAAGTATGAAACTTTAACAATAAATAACAGATAATTTATGAAATAAAACGAGAATCAATAAACAGGAAAACATTGTAACTTAGAGTTGCAAAAGAAATTTTTGTTTTTGGAAACTAGGGTTTTTGGAAAACCCTAGTGTCCGGCCAGGAAGCTTCGTGGCCGGGCCAGAAGCTCCTGGACGCGACCAGCGGCTGCAACAGAAGCTTCTGGACGCGTCTTGGAGACGTGTCTGGGAGATTCTGGGTGTCTCAGAGACACCTAGTGCTGGTCCGGTCCAGCACCAAACGCATCTAGGACGCGTTCGGTGCATGCACTAGCGTCCTGGCTCCGGCCAGGACGAGACTAAGCCTTGGTAGGCCTCGGCCAGGACATGCCGGCCCTATGGGCCGTGCCATGTCCGAACCTTGTCCGAGCCTTTGTGTGGGCTTGGGCTTTTTCGAGGCTTTTCCAACCAAATAATTCCAAAGTTAATCCGGGCCATCCGGAAGGACAAAACGAATTTCTCTTTAAATTGATTTATTTATGAAATCATTAAGAATCGAACCAAGTTTTTTCCGATATTGACCCGGGCTTTCTCGAGCCCAAAACGGAATTTTTCTTAAAGTTGATTTTAGAAATCATAAGAGATAAAACGAGAGCGCATCATTAGTCGAATTTAGACTTAAGGTCCGTAATGTGACATGGGATGCTAACAAAAGTATCTCCCGGATTAACATGCATATATAATTCTTAGCCTTAATATATTATATGATTGCATGTGATGTGAATGCGGGAAACTAGTATGACCATAGATTTATTTCTTTATTCTTGTTTTAAGCACGGATGGGTGCATGCTTTGTAATTAATTTTAATTTCAAGTTTATATGATCTGCGAATCGTTAGAGTCTTGTAATTAGAGTTTGGGGTCTATGAGTTCATTGAAAAGCTCAAGGATGAAATCTAAAGGCGAGTGGGAGAATTCAATGGAGGTTCAAAGATGGCTATCTAAGACGAACCGAAAGGCGAAACAAGAAGAAAATCAAAGGAGATTAGATATTCTAGCTTAGGGGTCATACTAGGATCCATGTCTGATTGATTTACTTTCTCGCGAGCATTTACTTTCTTATTTACGCTTTATGTCGAGGATGTTAGTTAGGATAAATAGTTCACTATAACAAACGCCAGACTAGCGTAAAAGTCCCCAAAACGTAATCTTGAGTAATCGCCTATCCAGACTAAGACACTCGTTGCGCTCTTGTTCGAGGAAGGTGGGTCGGCCTTCGCAGAGTACCTCCTCTACCTTGGGAAAATGCGGGTAGGTCTAGAGAAGAGGCCTACACGTCTAAATGGTTTTATTCAACGAGATCAGCAAGAGAGTCTTGGATACTCGAGGCAAAAGGATAGATTAGTCATCTATAAACCAAGAGTCATAAGGTATGATCAGTGAAGTAGTTCACTCACCCGGAACGACGGAGTCAAAGGGTGGGGCCTTCATCCGTTTTACTCCGAAGAACTGGGGTCTTGGAATCACTTGTTCAATCGGAGACGATTTTATTGAATAATGTGGGAAAAACGATAACGAATTTTAAAACTTTGCCATTTTTTTATTTAGTTTTAAGATGGCACAAACGAGTTCAACTCTGAATCACACATAAGGGAGGTGTTGATCAACTTCCTAGAATAGAAGAATAAATCGAGAATGGTTCTCAGATTTAAAAGGAAAGCGTACTAGAATACCCAATCCCAATGTTGACTCATACCAAAGAAGGTCAAAAGCCATTTGCAAGCAATCGTATAACATTCTCTTTAGAAGAGTAATGGATGCTAGCATAACCATTAATACAAACTGAGGAAGAAATTGCTACAGAAATCATAAATGGGGAGGTACGAGACCTCCAAGGCAATCTGAAAGTCATCTTAAGGGAAGACAACAAATTACATCTATCACCCAATTCAATATCGATTGAGCAAAGATAAGACCTTAGATGAGTCACTCGGGTTGTTACGAACAAACTGAACAGAACATACGGGAATATCCAGTCTAAGAAAAGTTCTTGAGATTTGCTTCAAGGAATCTAAGAAAGAGTCCTTGAGATTCAAAAGGGCAAAGGATCAGTCAAGTGAGACAAACATTTGATCAAAGAGAAGCAGTTGCCGAGTACATGATCAAGAGTATTCCTCATTACTGTGAATGTTTCCAAACAATGGCTAGACCATTTAAAAGGAAATTACCTTTAGCACCTGGAGGACAAAGGGAATGAAATTATGAATTCCGGTTCCGTATCCTTTTTTACAAAGTTAAAAACAAGTATCGTAAAATTCCTTCATTAGGTATTTTAAACCGGACGTGCGGCTCGGTAAAGCTCAAGGAAATCAGATACTTGACTAAAAGAAGTAAAGATCCAAGAGGGAGCAGAAGCAGTAATGTTAGGGATGCTGAAAGGGATCAAAGTCTTCTTTTAGACACTGATCTAGCTTAGAACTTAATAGTAATTATGTCGTTCTTCTAGAAACATTTGATGTTTTGATAATGGCTGATATCGAGAGATTCAAACTCATTAACTTCATCATTGTCGATTAAGTCTTAAGGACTAATTGACAAAGTCACCCCTTTTAACAGGGCATAGAGACTAGTAATCTATTAGGACTCATACGGTGTTATGCAGACCTATAAGTTTACTTGCAGAAGCTAACGAGAGAAACTTCAAAACGTACACTGGCAAACTTAAATGAAGTACGGAAACGTGCAAGTCATCAAGTATGAAGTCGGAATGTTTGAAAGGTTCAAAAAAAGTATAAATCGAAGTAAAGAATCACTTTGACAAGAGAGTTTAAGCTATCTGGTTAGATTGGAGTGGTGAAAACTTGAGTCAAACACTTGATAACCATCAAAGGAGTTGAGAACCGTTTCCTAACTCACTCCATGGAACACATTTGAGGGATGGTGGATTCAGTGGGAGAAATCGAACACTGCTATGCATGATTCGGTCAATGATGGGTTTAAGCCAGTCTTCTGAATATTTTTGGACATATTCTTGAAACGATTGTTTCACACATTTACCAACATCCGTTTGAAAGCTAAAATCTCGTGTAAAAACATCTACAGGGATACAAAATTAGATTAAAAGTCTGACGCAATTTCTTTAGAAGAAATTTGGCCTTTTTCCGCAAGCAATCAAGAAAACAAAGTGTTTGTTGCTCATGATAGTATTCTTATAGTAATTAGCACACCTAGTAATCTGGGAGAAAAGTACTAATTATTACAAGAATAAGTGGGAGAAAAGTATAAGTCGAAATAATTCGACCATGAGAAAAATCATGAAGAGTCATGAAAAACAATCATGAAAAATGTACAGGCCGATTCAGTTCGACCAAGAGCAACAAAACTGTTGAAAGACAGTAAAACCGCGGTTCCTCAGAAAAGGAAAAGGTAAAGATTGGATGTTAAAAACCTACCGCACAAAAGCGAATGTAATTCGCAGGAGAACTCTCAAAGTAGTTTAAAGTGTCTCTAAAGGAATATCTCAAAGCTATTGAGAACATTCCAAATTGTTGTTCAAAAGCCCTTAAGGTCAAAAGAAAAATCTCAAAGATTCAGAAGATAAAGGTTATTTCTGAAGAGATAAAAGACCTGCGCAGAGACGGAAACTGACTCTAGATTTTGGCTAGAAGCCAAAAATCATCATGGAATTCATATCTCATCAAGACATGTAGCTTGAAAATTTAAGTCAACGGAAGACCTAAATTAGTTTTCCAGAATTGAAAACTGAGAAGGATGGAAACATTCATGTTTCCCGAAACCAGACGTGTCCATTAGCATGCTTCAGAAATCCATCGACGGATTAAAAGCACGCATGAGTTAGAACCTTCGATTCATAGAGGCAATCAAAGAAGTTTGATTCCTGAGGAATGAAGAAAAATCTTGAATCACGAGTTTCAAGAAGGTAAGTGGGAGAAACAAACCTTCCGGGTCCGTATGCAGAGTACATACAAAACATTGAGTGCGACATAGGATGTTGTATAACAGTAATAAACTAACTCAATAAAAGGATAGATCAAAAAGATGATAGGATTAGAGAGACTCAGTACGCTGAGATGCTTGAGATCCGAAACCGAAAATCTAAGACTCGGAAAAGTCTAAAAGAATTTCGACCAAAAAACTCATAACAAAGAGCGTTGCAACACTCGGAGTCTGAAAGACACCGATGAGCAAGCACGCGTGAGAGAGACATATATGTTAGTAAACATAAAGTCAATCATGTCAGACATAATTAGCATTTAGACATCTAATTCGGTTTGAAAACCCGATGCACTACTCAAACATCCTAGAAGGCTAAAGAATGAAAGTAGTACAAATAGTTGATGAAGTCATCATAGCAAACTTCCTGACATGGAAAGAAAGTAGACTTAAAAGTGTTTAAGCCGTAACTGTTGCAAATTCTACATAAGAAATTAAAAGCTTTATTTCTAGTAAAGATTACTAGAAATTATCAAGGTTGAAGATAGCAATCTTCAAATTAATTGATAATAATCAAAGTTTAAAAACCGACTACCATGGTAGTCAAACTAAGCTGTCACCTAAGACATAGTATGAGATTCATACACAGTCTAAGGCATAAGGTAAATTTGGAATAAACTTCGACAAGTAAAACTGAGTGGGTAAAAAGAGTTTTACGGAAGAGGCTCAGATTTACAACTCTCGTTATCAGAAATAATAGAATTATTTCGTAAGTCAGTCTAAATTTGGTTTAGTATTTAAACGACAGTCCACACGATAAAGAAAGCACTCCGAGTAGGCTTGTCAGATACGTGATATGATGAATGAAACCTTACTAAGTGAACTTGGAGAAATTCATTATCAATTCCCTAGTCCAGGTCATTGCATGGACAACAATGACTCACGAAGACTAGCACGGGAGTCGATGGGATAACGCAATTTCATGGGCTATAGGAATAGTGTATTCGATTCGACTACGTGGGTGTATAAAAGGTTTATACACTGGATAACCCTCTAATGAGAAGTACATCACTCTTGATGAACGTCAAATACTTCTCAAAAGACAAGATTGGAGAGATTTCTCAAAAGATGAGTGCTCAGCTCATCTTATGTAAGGAATGTCTGACTTTGGTTCCGTTAAACGCCGCGCCGTAAAAGGAGGTTATAAAAACGGATACTGGGAAGGACATGATAGACATGAAGTTGAGTGGGAGCGCAAGAATGGATTATGTCCTCCTAACCATGTTAGGATGCAGTGTCCTCGGGCCACTTTACGAGCAACAACTGAAAATGCATGGTCGTGCTCAAATGGATTAAAAGTTAATCAATTGTTTTGACAGTTGTACTCGAGATCAAGAAAGTCTAAATGATGTGATGTATCATATGGGATACTAAGTGACATGGGAATCGAGCATTGTACTTGTTCTAAGTCCAATTGGGAGTCTGAAGGAGTTGAAGGAGATGTCCTTCGACCAAGGTAACAATGCGAATAATTTGTCGGATAAGACAATTGATGTGGAAGATCATCAAGTCCGATTGATTTAGGGATCATAGAGTTGTAGCTAGAGACCAACTACGATCGGCGAATTACGAAGTAATTCGCGGCTAACTTCGATCGGATCCTACAACGGGTTACACATAAGAGTGTCAAATTGATCTAGGATATGACTAGTGAGAGTGAGATATAACAATGGGAATGTCCCATATACATATCTCATAGGCCTAAAAAGGAATTAGGCAAAGATAGTACAAAAAGGCCAAAAACAGGGTTTTTGGGCCTAGGCCGATTCGGGCACTTTTAGGGCTCGGATTGGGCTGATTTTTGAAGGGATGTTTCCTTATGTTATGAACATTAAATCTGCCAATTTTGGCTGGGTTTGGATGTCATCTCCTTAGGGAATTGAGAAAATATCAATAGTTGCTATTTTCGACAATTTCCTTAAATCTTATTTTAAGGGTGTTTTAAGAAACCTAAAAGGAGGTGAATTCTTATTAGGGTTCTATATAAACACACTTAGGGCAGAGAATAAGGTGTGGAATTTCTCTCTAAGCTTTCTTACTCTACCACATCAAGTAGAGAGGAGAAAGTGAGCTAATTCCCGTTATCATCTATCTAGTCAAGAAGAAAGGAGTTCTTCTTCCAACCACCATTGGTGTGCTAGCTAAACAACAAGGTGGGAGATCAAGTTGATTGCTCGTGTCCCAAGTAGAGGAGCTACGCTTGAACCTCTTGGTCTTCTCATAAGCAATTGGAAAGGTTCGAGGGAAAACTAGCGAATAAGGTATTTATCTTTCTAGTTTTACTTAGTATTATTATGGGCTTATGCATGTGATTCTGGGAATACTAATTTAGACATTAGATGTCTTATTTCCGCCATAGACATTAGTATAAGGGTGGAAATCCCAACACCACATACCTTCACCACCACTATCACTACCGCCACCATACCCTTGCCACCGAACTCCACCACTACCACATCTCAATCATATCACAGCCACCACCACGTTCCGTCGCCATACCTCCAAGGCCTCACCACCACCACAACTACCGCCAATATTGTCGCCACCTCTTCCAAAAGAGTAATCATGAAAATTCTAAATAAAATCAAGTATCTTTATGAGAAAAAAAATAAAATAGAAAAGTAAATTACATTATCGAACTAATTTTTTGACTTTTTACTTATAAGATACATTTTTGCCAAATATAGTTTTGATAATTTTTTACTTTTTTGAAACAAAAGTACTTATACTTGTGGTTGCCAAACGAAACCTTAAATGTAACAAATTTTATCACTTTTTTCGTAAGAAAAGAAGTTGAATTTTCGATCACTACAATCTTGTTTTCATAAAAAATATAATATAAACTGATATTTATTTAGCTGACATTTCAGTATTTTTCTAACACTTTATTTGATTCTATTAGCATAATATGTGTAGCATAATATGCGTAGCATATGTCCTGAATTAGTTAGAGTAGGTAAATAAAAGTTTGATTATTTATCCAGCATCTTATTGCTTCTAACAAGATTCTTAGATATAACAGAATTTAAAAGCATTTTATTGATTTCAAAAATACAATTATATACTTACACTAAAAAATATTTCTAATTTTGTAAAACAATTTTTTTTATGAGATTTTGTAAAACAACTTAGGTGATGAATCGGTGTAACAACAACATAATAATGTATCATATATTTTCTGACTTACATTATGTTAACTAATTTTTTAACATTTCTCTAGCATTTCTTTCATTCTCATGTATTACTTAAATTAGGAGAACGACATTTTAAACATTTTTCTAGAATTTTCTTTATTCTTATTACACGTAATGTTTTTACAGTTATTCAATCGTTAAATGGATTTCAGTGATGCAAATTCTTATGGTTGTTACCTTAAATGGTAAATAACTAAGGCGGATGTATGAGGTCCAATTTTCACCCACGTCGGTCAAGAGTTTGAGGGTGGGGTTCAAGCCTTCCGAGATGTTCTCGGTCATTGCTCCATCAGTACGAAAGAATTACAAATTTAAAGAATGATCGATATACGGTGATTGTTGCCTGCAATCGAGATGGGTGTCCTTTCAACATTTTTGTAGCATTTTATTGATTCTAACAACATAATATGCGCTATATTTTTTTTTTTTAATAAAGCTTTCAAACTAGGTAAACCATCCAATGTATGTTACAATCTTGACGAAACAAGAAAAAGATAACTAATACAAGGATGACGAAATTAACTGAAAGGACTAAATAAGTTCTAGTCAAGTACTAAAGGCTGATTTCGCAAATTATGAGCCTCCATGTTTGAAATTCGAGGACAGAATTGCAATGTGATATCCATGGTTGATATTCGGCCACGAAGCATCTCCACTTCCCTAGATAAACGCCACGGAGGAATGCAATCGAAATCTGTTAACATCTCAACCATTGATTTACTATCTCCTTCTATTATAAAAGACTGAAGTCCCAGCTCTTGACCTAAATTAAACCCTAATTCGAAAGCCTTCAATTCACAGTGAACAGGCGAAACCGGTTGAAACTCCATCATCTTCGTTCTTAAGATCTCCTCCAAATGGTTTCGAGCAATTACTCCTGCAGCCGTATGTGGTGGTTTGAAAGCTCCATCAACATTTATTTTAATTTTGGAAGGAAGAGGAGGCTGCCACTGTGTATCCTGTTCATCATGGAATTCAGACAAATTATTAGACAAAGGAGATAGAGTCTGTACCTCTTTCTTTATGTGCCACCAGCAGCGGTTCGGATCTGGTTTAATGGATCTGAAAATCCATTCATTTCTTTCCTTCCACCAGCCCCATAAGAGATAAGTATAGATTCTCCAATCTTGCTCCCCATTTTTACCTCTGTTCAATAGATCTTTCATATTTTGTATTGGATCCACATTTAAGTTGATGAGACTATCAATATTGGTAATATTAACTAGATCTCTGAATTTAGGGCAAGTCCCAAATAGATGGCTAATAGTCTCTATCTCACCTGAATTGCATAGCTTACAATAAGGTTGAATCGTATGAACGAATTTAGCTAAATTTTCAAAAGTAGCTAGCCCATCATGAAGAAGTTTCCATATAAAAAGAAGGACCTTAGGGATTATAGATTGATGCTTCCACAATTTTTTCCATGGAAAGTCTTGAATGTTTTGGTTTAATATAGGTCGAACCCTGATTTGTTGATAATAAGATTTGGGGGAAAATTTTCCATTTTCACAAGGGGTCCAAAGAAGTTTATCTGAATCTGAATTGGGATTAATGCTAATTGAGTTAATAGCATCTACTGTTTGTTGATCAAAATACTTTGTAATTATTTCTTGATTCCAATTATTAGTCTCTTGATTCATAAGATCTGCTACCTGTGTTTATGTGATCTGGAAGTTCTTCTAATATAGTAGGACGACAATTTGGTTGGTCTGCTAACCAAGGATCTGATATAATTTGTATGTTCCTGCCATTACCCACCTGCCAAAGAGTATTAGTAGCAAAAGTATTTCTTGTCTTGGGAATAGCTCTCCAAAAAGGAGTGGCTGAAGATGGACTATTAGCATTCCAAAAATTTCCAGACTTAATATATTTTGAATTTAAAAGTTGAACCCAAATAGAATTAGGTTGAGTCAGATACCTCCATGTCATCTTACCAATGAGAGAACTATTTACTTCTGATAACGCCCTAATGCCAAGGCCACCATGCTTTTTTGATGAACAGATAGTATCCCAGTTGATAAAATGGATTTTTTTCTCTGTACTTGTATGTCCCCGCCAGAAACATCTTTCTACCTGTTCTAACTTTTGAATTACTTGCTTTGGTATCTGTTGATAGCTGAAAGAGTAAGTACAATAGGCACCCAGAATAGACTGAATTAAAACAGTTCTACCTGCTTGAGATATGAGTTTGTTTTTCCAACCTGCTAATGTTTTTTCAAATTTATCTGTGAGCCAGGAAAAACTATCAATCCTATTTCCTGGTTTAAGAAGAAAAGAACCAAGATATTTGGCCTGATTGTTCATTCTCGGAGCCTGAAGAGTGGATGTGAATCGAGCTTGGATGTCTAGAGGCACTCTTTTACCAAAGAAGATGGAAGATTTATCAAAGTTAACCAGTTGTCCCGAGAAGGTAGAATAAGTAGTAATAATATTGATTATTGCTGTAAGATTATTATTGGTGGCCATCCCAAAGAGGATGAGATCATCCGCAAAGAGAAGGTGAGAGATACTAGGACTAGATGAGTTGATTTTGTAGCCACTGTACAAACCAGATGATTCATAGTGATTGATGAGGAGAGAGAGAGATTGAGAGATGAGAAGGAATAGGTAGGGGAAAGAGGACACCCCTGCCTAAGACCCCGAGAAGCCACAATATTCCCATAGAGTTGCCCATTAACCTGTATACTAAAAGTAGAAGTAGTAATACATGAAAGAATAAGGTCTAAAAAACGACCTGTAAAACCCGTGGCTCTCAAAACTCTAGTGAGAAAATCCCAATTAACCCTATCGTAGGCCTTAGCCATATCGATTTTAAGAGAGAACCCCCCCTTTTTAGATTTCGACTTATGCATGGAGTGAATGATTTCTTGAGTGATGATAATATTATCCATGATTTGTCGCTGTGGGACGAAAGCGTTCTGGGTCCACATAATGCATTGTTCCAAATATGGTCTAATACGATTGGCCACTATTTTAGTGATGAATTTATAAATTGAGTTGCATAATGATATTGGCCGGAAATCAGAGGCCATACTCGGGTTCCTAACTTTCGGTATGAGAGCCAAAGTGGTGTTATTAATAGGATTTTTGAGGGAGAGGCCCAAAAAATGGAGGGTAACTAAGTATTACCCCCAGCCTAAAACAAAAATGAGAACCCAGTCCAAATTATCAGGACAGCTCACACTTTTCTGGTTTTTATTTTATTTATCCATCTTTTACCCCTTTACGGGAAATTTCCGTGTTTTCTGACAATCTGACGGATGACAGCGAAGCAATTAATTCTCCGTACATGACGTAATGTCAGAGAAACATTCAGATTTTTCGAAAATTAAAAAATGGCGCCATTTTTTGACGAAATTTCAGGCAATTTTTTTTGGATCCTGCCCACTATATTTTCTGTTCTTTCTCTCATTATTTTTGAAAACATTCACATTTTATCTTCTTCATCTCTTTCAATCTCCAAGAACATAAATTTTCTGTTCTTTCTCTCTCTAAAAGTTTTATGTTCTTATTTTTGGATGTTCATCATTCTTATTTTGCTTCACATTTTATCTTCTTCATCTCTTTCAATCTCTAAAAACATCAAAGTTTCCTTTGTTTCTCTCTCTAAAAGTTTTATGTTCTTATTTTTCTTCTTCATCATTCTTATTTGTTTCACATTTTATCTTCTTCATCTCTAAAAACATCAAAGTACATAACCAAATGGTCAGTGCACAGAACCATTCCCGGTACAGAAGAAAATTCCCAGTTCAAAAGTGTCCAGTATTCAACCAAATGGCCAGTACACGGAACAATTTTTGGTGCACAAGAAAATTTCCAGTACAAAAATGTCTAGTACATAGCCGAATGGCGAGTACACAGAACAATTCCCGATAGACAAGAAAATTCTCACTACAAAAATGTCTAGTACATAACCAAATGACCAGCACACAGAACAATTCCCGGTACACAAGAAAATTCCCAGTACAAAAATGTATAGTACATATCCAAAAAATGGCCAGTACACTAAATAATTCCCGTTACAGGAGAAAATTTCCTTGTACAAATTCAAGAAAAACTACCAAAAATGAAGAAATTTGTTGAGATTGGAAAGAGATAAGAAATAAATCTGGAAAAAAGAACGAAATTTGTTGAGATTGGAGAGAGAAATTTAAAAAGATTCGAGAGATAAATATGTGTGGGAGAAAATAAATAAGAAATAAGAAATAAATCTGAAAAAATAACGAAAATGGCAAGTTAGTAAATTTTGTAATGGCAATTCTGTAAATTCGTGGACAGTACAAGGTTTAATGTCAGATGCGTCAGACTATTTTTCAAAAATTTTCGCATTTCCCGGGAATTTTTCGGTGGCAATTTTGTAAATTTATGGAAAGTACACTGTATGATGGGAGGCGTGTCAGATTATTTCTCAGAAATTTGAGAGTTTCCCGGAAATTTTTCGATGTTCGTTTCGTAAATTTCGAAAAGAAGAAGGGTGTTTCGGAAATTCCACCCCCACCTCCTGACCATTGGACCTGCCCCTTATTTTTTTCCTGCAGTGGACCTGCTTCTTATTTTGGGTCAAGGATTGGGCCTTTTGCCCAACCCCTCTTATTAATAATGGGGTCTATTTTACCTGTGAAAAAACATTCTGGATATAAGAGATAAGATCCGAACCTATCAAATCCCAGTTGTGTTGATAAAAATGGCAAGGGAGACCATCCGGTCCCGGGCTTTTGATAGAACCCATTTCCATAACCACCTCCTTTATCTCTTCCGAAGTTGGAGCTCTAGAGATGTAGCCCATTTCCGTGTCCGGTATCAGTTTATATGCTTCCATGATCTCAATTGGGGTTAGGCCGATTGGCTCGGCCTGAAATAAATTCTGAAAAAACAACACAAGTTCATTAGCAATTTCCTTATCTTCTGTAATAGTTACACCAGAGTTAAGAGTGATTGTTGTATTTTATTTTTCAGCCGGCGTTGAGTCATGGCCACATGAAAGGACTTAGAGTTCCTATCTCCATTATGAGACCACTTAAGTTTAGAACGCTGCTCCATTTTAGTCCTATAAACCTCCTCTAAACCCAAAAGTTGTTCCTGAATGTCACTCTCAATAATGAGAGAATTGGTGGTAGGAGGTTGTTCCTGAATGCCGACTTGCTCCAAACAGTAAGAACATTTTTAACTTGACAAACTCTATCATGGAAAGGTCCCACACTCTCTTCCCAACCTTTACGAATAGTCTCAAGATAATTGGCATGTCTAGACCAAAAAACCTCGTATCTGGAAATGGTCTGCAAGACTTGACCCACTACTTTGAACTTAAGAAGGATAGGTGCGTGGTCGCTGTTGTACCTAGGAAGATGAAATAATCCTGCGTCTGGGAATTCAAGTAACCAATTATAGTTAGTGAGGGCCCTGTCCAATCGTTCCCTAGTTAAATGATGAATAGAACGATTGTTGGTCCATGTAAAAGCCGAACCATTGAACCCTAAGTCGATGAGACCCGATTGGTCGATGAAAGACCGAAATTGATTAACAAATGGGGTGTGGACAGATCCACCCCATTTTTTGTAGGGAATTAAACCCTTATACTAGTGTTTATAGCGGAAATAAGACATCTAATGTCTACACTAGTATTCCCAGGATCACATGCAAAACTAGTAATTAAACTAATGGAGATAGTAGATTACCTTAATCGCTTTTCCCAGGAGGGAGTGAAGGATAGTGTCGGTAGCCGTCTGTTGGCTATAAGGGAAACCTAGTTTAGCCAGCTTGCCCATGAGCCTGATCATTTTACGAACATGAGGCCCAACTGGTTTTCCATTTTCAAGGCGCATGTCCATAATTGCTTTAGAGGTTTCAAATCTCTCCAATCTCGACTGTTTCTGGAACATTTCCCGAAGTTGTCGCATCATGGAGTAAGCATCCATGTCTATGAACTGCTCTTGTAGAGTCGGTTCCATGGTTGCTAGCATTAAGCAAGTTACAGGCTCTGCCTTTTTCCGCACACTCCTTTCTTCATCTATCTCTTCTTCAGTCGAATTATCATCCAATACAGGAATTGGAGTTTCTAGTACATGTTGCTTTCCTTCCATCCTGAGAACTATTCCCAGGTTCCTCTCCCAGTCAAGGAAGTTGTGCTCATTTAGCTTCTCCTTGTCGAGAAGTGAGCGGAAGTTGAAAATATCTTTTGTCATCTTTTGTCATCTCTTCTTTAGACGTGTCTGGTGCTGGACCGGACCAGCACTAGGTGTCTCGGACTA
>BEHA01006510.1:123917-143557 GCA_002897215.1 Eschscholzia californica subsp. californica | reverse complement strand
TGAGTCTTGCTAAGCGTCGTACCATGAGTCATGGGTAGGAATCCTCTCTTAGAGTCTTCCATCTTGAACCTCCCAAGAACCTTATCTATATAAGTCTCTTGACTAAGTCCAATCATCCTCCTCGATCTATTTCTATAGATCTTGATGCCCAATATGTATTCTGCATCTCCTAGGTCTTTCATTGAAAAACATTTCCTAAGCCACTCTTTCACGGAGTCAAGCATAGGAATGTCATTTCCAACGATCAGTATGTCATCCACATACAGGACCAAGAAAACTAGGTTGCTTCCACTAACCTTCTTGTATACACAAGATTCCTCTTCATTCTTCAGAAAACCAAACTCTTTGATTTTCTCGTCGAATCGAAGATTCCAGCTCCGACTTGCTTGCTTCAACCCGTAGATGGACCTTTGAAGCTTGCAAACCTTTCCAGCATTCCGGGAATCCTCAAAACCCTCAGGTTGTGTCATGTACACATCCTCTTCCAGTTTACCGTTCAGGAAGGCGGTTTTGACATCCATTTGCCAAATCTCATAATCATAATGAGCTGCAATTGCTAGAATGATCCTAATGGACTTAAGCATCGCGACAGGGGAAAAGGTTTCTTCGTAGTCTATACCCTGGACTTGTCTGTAACCTTTTGCCACCAGTCTGGCTTTGAAAACGCTCACGTTTCCATCCTTGTCTGTTTTCATCTTGAAAATCCATTTGCATCCTATGGGTTTTACCCCATCGGGCAAATCAACCAAGTTCCAAACTTGATTCTCAGACATGGATTCCATTTCGGATTTCATGGCTCCTAGCCATTTTTCGGAGTCTGGGCTCGTCATAGCTTCTTTGTAGGTGCTGGGTTCGTTATCCTCTACCAACAACAACTCTTGTCGTTGAGACAACTCAATCAGCCTTGCGGACCTACGCGGGGCTTGAACAACAGGTGAGACACTCTCAACTCCTTGAGGGTTCTCCTGCGAATCACATTCGCTCTGCGCGGGAGGATCTCCGAGATCTGCCATCTCATCCCCTCTTTCCTCTTCTATCGGCTCATAATAGTTAGGAATCGCGACTTCTGACATCGGTACAACGGTGCCAGTTTTTTGCTCAGATCGAACCTCTTCGATCTCTATATTTCTCCCACTTGTCTTCTTGGAAAGGAACTCCTTTTCAAGGAAGACACCATCACGAGCAACAAACACTTTGTTCTCTGACGGGTTGTAGAAGTAATACTCCTTTGTCTCTTTCGGATAACCGACGAAGAGACACTTGTCTGATCTTGGTGCTAGTTTATCTCCTTGTAAACGCTTTACATAAACATCGCAACCCCAGACTTTGAGAAAAGACAACTTTGGAACCTTTCCAGTCCACATCTCATGTGGCGTCTTTTCTACAGCTTTTGACGGAGCTCGGTTAAGTGTGGAAGCAGCCGTTTCTAGAGCATACCCCCAGAAAGTGTTAGGAAGATCGGCTAAGTTCATCATCGATCGAACCATGTCCATCAATGTTCAATTCCTCCTCTCGGACACACCGTTCATCTGAGGTGTTCCTGGAGGAGTGAGTTGTGAAACTATTCCACAACTCCGAAGATGATCCTCAAACTCTTGACTCAAATACTCACCACCTCGATCCGATCGAATGGCTTTTATTTTCTTGCCAAGCTGATTCTCTACTTCATTCTGGAATTGTTTGAACACTTCAAACGATTCCGACTTATGCCTCATTAGATATACGTAACCATATCTAGTGAAGTCATCAGTGAACGTTATGAAGTAGCCATAGTTACCCCTCGCAAGTGTACTCATAGGTCCGCATACATCTGTATGTATCAGTCCTAAGGGTTCACTCACCCGATCTCCTTTCCCCTTGAAGGACGATCTTGTCATCTTGCCCACTAAGCATGGCTCACATGTATCGTATGATTCCAAATCACACGATTCCAGAAGTCCATCTGCATGAAGCTTCTGCATGTGTTTCATGTTAATGTGACCCAAACGACAATGCCAGAGATAGCTTTGGTTAGAATCATGAGTACGAAGCCGTTTCGTGTCTATGTTCAGGATTTCGTCTTCTATGTTCACAACATAAAGACCATTACGCAGCTTAGCACTGGTATAGAACATCTCACCCTTGTATAAAGAACAACTCTTGTCCTTTATTATAGCGTGATATCCCTCTTTGTCTAACACCGACGCAGAGATGATGTTCCTCGATATAGTCGGTACGTAATAGCAATTACGTAGCACTAATATCAACCCAGTCTCTAAACTGAGCTCGAAAGTTCCTACAGCCACAGCAGCAACTCTTGCCTTATTTGCGACTCGTAGAACCATCTCGCTCTTTGTCAGATACCTGACCTCCTTGAGCTCATCTAATTCTGAAATTATATGTGCTCCACATCCGGTATCATATACCCATGAGGGAGAGTCAGCCATATCTGCCAAATTGACCTCTATAACATAGGCACCGACTTCCACTTCCCTTTCTGGTAGCTCTATTACGCTTTCTTTCTTTGAAGCATCGAGAACTCTTCTCTGATCTTCCTCCCAATCTAGAAACTCGTATAGATCTCTATCTAAACGTGAACTAATCCTATTTGCCATCTCTACTCTACAGAAACAAAATAAGGATTTTGCTAAGTACTACATTCAATGTTTACGCAAAAACACTTTTTGCCATATTATTCAATGAAAAAACGTCCCCCTATGAATAATACGATTCCAAGACCCCATTCCTGTGAAGCTAAGCGTACTTTGGCACTGCCCTTAACTTCACCCTCCTGGGTGAGTAACTCCTTACTGATCATATCTCATATGACTCTTGGTTGATGAATAACACTTTTTGTGTTCGATTCATCCTTTTGCCTCGAAATCCAAAACTCTTTTGCTGACTCGTTTGAGAATAACCATTTAGACATGTAGACCTCTTCATAGGTCTACCCGTATTGTCCCGAGGTAAAAGATGGCACCCTGCTTTGGCATGACCCACCATCGATGAACAAGGGCGCAACAGGTGTCTTAATCAGGGTAGTCATTACTCAAAATTCTTTTTGGGGACTCTTACGTTTTTGTTTGCATGCATTACTGTGAACTCTAACATAATCATACACCACACAAAACGTAAATAAGTAAATGCGCGCGAGAAAATAAATCAAGCAGATATGATCCTAGTATGGCCCCTAACCTAAAAGATCTAATCTTCTTAGGTTCTTTGCTTGTTTAGCCTCCGTTCGCCTGGATCTCCATCCTCGAACATCCCTTGAATTCTCCCACTCGAACCACGATCTCATCCTTTGGCTCTTCAATGGACTCAATTGTACCCTAAACTCTAATTACAAGACTCAACGATTCGCAGATCGTATAAAACTTGAAATTAAATTAATTACATCGGGCACCCATCCGTGCTTAAAAACAAGATAGAACGATTCTATGGCCATACTAGAACCCGCATTCACATCCATACATACATAATAATATGACACTCATAAAACACCCAAGTATGTATGAGATTCGCTTACTCAGGTCGAATCTAGGTTTGCTATGTTCTAGATAGCTATTCGGGAGATACTACCGACATCTCTATGTCTAACGTGCCTTAAGTCTAATTATCTCATAATTATGACTAATGGCTCGTTTGGTTTTATCCTAAAAGATTTTGTAATCGTTTTGGAAAAACTCCGATTCAGGCTTTGGTGGGCCCGGGTCGCTTTCGGAAAAAAAAATATGGTCAAAGTCGGAAGAAGAAAACCAAAACCTCCCACTTAAGTCAAGGCCCAAAAGACCCGAGTCTAACTCCAAAGACTTAAGTCAAACTTGGTCAAGGGACCCTTTGACTAGACCCAGTCAAGTCTCGGTCAAGGTCCGAACCAAGGTCGGACCCGGATTGGCACGTTCCAGACCGTGCCAAGTCCCTCGGGTGGTCGCGTCCTGGCCCTAGGCCAGACGCTTCCTAGCCCTGCAGACGTGTCTTAGACGCTCTGCCCAAGTCTAAGCTTCTCGGACTCCCAGTCCGAGACAGCTTCTGGTCTCACCAGACGCGTCCCAGACGCGTTCTGGAAGGTCAAGTCCTGGTCGCGTCCGGATTCTCAATCCGAGACGCGTCCGGACTTGTCTCTGTGGTTGCGTCTGGAAGACGCGACCTTAGGTGCTGGACGCGGATCCTTCGGGATCCCTGTCCGAGACGCTCTCGGACTCCCAGTCCGAGACGCTCTCGGACGCGTCCTCTGTCCGAGAATAGCTCGGACGCGTCCTAATCTGAGACGCTCTCGGATTCCCAGTCCGGGAAGGACTGGGACGCGTCCAGAGCGTCCGCGACTGGCCAGACGCGTCCTGGGACGCGTCCTGGTCAGTCCGGTCTCCTGGACAGCACCCTGTTTTCTCCCAATTTTCAAAAAAATTCCAACTTTTTGCTGTTTTTGATGAATTCTTCATCCAAAAACCAGCAATTTGAAAACTCTTTTCAAAAAACCATGATCTTTAAAATTCTATTTTGAAAACTCTTTTCAAAAACACCAAATTTTAAAGTCTTCCCATTGAAACTCTTTCAATTTTCTATCCGATTAAGTCTAAATCTAATTTAAACTAATCAATTTCATGTCTAAATCCCTATTTAAACATAAAATCATCTAATCAATCAAGCTCGAATCTAATTCGACTAGTCAGGGATAGTTTCATGCAACCGGCTCGTGATGCCACTGTAGGGTTTTGTGTATCCTATACACTAACTAGTGTTGTAAGCGGAATCTCAAACATCTCATGTTTAACACTAGATTGCCCAGGATCGTCATGCATAAACTAATCAATGAACTAGAGAGGGATAAATACCTTAACGCATTTTTCCCTCGAACCATTCCAATCGCATGCAAAGATCGAGAGCTCCAACTGTAGCTCCTCTACTTGAGACACCGAGTGAATAGACTTGATCTCCCTTCCTTTCAGACTGCTAGGACTTACTAGAAGGTTGAGAAGAACTCTTCTTCTTGACTAGATTGATAGAATGGGAACTTTTTCTCTATATTCCTCTCTCTCCAATAGCTGTATATTCAGAGAGAGAGAGAGAGCTGTATAATTTTCCTTAGAGAAAAATCCACACCTTTTCTGTTCTCAACTGACCCAATATATAGACAAACCCTAATTAGAATCTCATTCAGATTAGGTTTTCTATTTTCTGGGTCACAGAAAAAATAATTACCAAAATACCCTTTTTGGGGTATTTTGATAATCCCCTTAAGTGTGGCCGGCCAGGGCAGCCCACTATGGGCCTTATATGGCCGGCCCACTTACTCTGGTCGGCCATCTCATGGCCGGCCCAAAGAGCCTTCCTTCTATCTTGTCCCGAATCTCCATTCGGACCCTTTCGGCCTTTCCAGTTGAATCCCATCCAACTTTAACCAGTTCCCGTCTAGTCAAATCTCTCCGATCAAGTTACCACTCTTATGTGTAACCCGTTGTAGGATCCGGTCTATGTTAGCCGCGAATCAACTCCTTGATCCGCTGATCGTAGTTGGCTTCTAGCAAAGCATTACGACCCCTAATTGGACTGGACTGGATGATCTTTACGTGTGGTCATCGTTATCCTAACTGACAAATTGATCGCATTGCCACCTTGGTCGAAGGACACTCCTTCGGAAGGACATCTCCTTCAGACCGAACGGATAAATCCTTCAGTGCCATGTTATCTCTTTAGCTGCACCCTTACTCTCCCTACTTGCATGTAATCGCGCGGATACGCTTTATCCATCTGCAACAAGGAGACGTATTAAATCAACTACCGAGCCATAGAACATCGAAGACAATCACCAAGAAATAATACTATCAAGAAATAAGATAATAAGAGAGTCATCTCAATTTCATAATGGAGCTTAAGAGCGCTGCAACAATCACCAATCTCATCTCAATACAAGTTGGATTTTCCCAAGATTTACTTGCACTTATTCGTCGTCCTTGAGCTATTGTTTTCTTTGAATTAATATAAACAGGATAAATCACAACCCATTTCTTTATATTAGGCACAGAACTGTCCATGGCTATACAAATAAACTCAAACTATGTCAATTGGGTTGAGAAAAGCAATTATTGAAGATTGAAATGGAAAATAAACTCTTCAATACTGGAGTTTATTAAAACAAAGCAATCTATAATGCAATAAGAAAGCAACCTTTAAGACTACCATCATTGTTGCCATCAATATAACCTTGAAATTTAAATCCACAGATCTGACCACCAAAACAAGAAATGATGGATTCTTCTTCTTATTCTTGAGATTAGGTTTGTTGTTCTTGATGGTGGTTGACATTGTTGTTGGTATTGCGTAGATGATTACAAAAAATGAGTAGATTGAAGTCGGTGACACCATGAGGAGAGAGAGAGGAGGGATTAATAAATTTCTGAACTAGATGAATTAGGGTTTCAACATACTTATACCAAACTGAAAAAAAAGATGATGATCAGAGATTCAAAGAGGTTCATGAAGAATAAAAAAGAATTGTTGATTGAAAGAGGTTCATGATGGAAACACGAACTCATAGAAGGAAGAAGAAGAACCATCGAGAAGAAGAAAAATATTCCCCAAATTTGTGGGTTTTGTGAGAGAAAGGAACTTTTAATGTATGAGGGTATTTTGGGAACCTAAATATTAAGAAATGACCTGATTAATAATTTGTGATATTATTTTAAACTTTATGTGTCAATACCCATGATATTTTGAACACTTCTAGTTAATATAAAAAGTTACTTGCTTTTTTAGTTATTATAAATAATTTTTTGACCTTAACAACCATTTTCCCTTTTCTTAATAGTTAGCACTTGTAATAAAAAAATAATTATACGCTTATACTTAAAGGAGATGTCCTTCGACCAAAGATGCAATGCGATAAATTTATCGGATAGGACAATTGATGAAGAAGATCATCAAGTCCGGATGATTTAGGGGTCATAGTGTTTAGCTAGAAACCAACTACGATCGTCGAATCACGAAGCGATTCGCGGCTAACTTCGTCCGGATCCTACAACGAATTACACCAAAGAGTGTCAACTTGATCAGAAGATATGACTTAAGGGATGAGACACATATGAATGGGTAAGACTAATAGATATTTCCAAAAATCCTAAAAGAAGTTTAGGTAAAGATAGTACAAAAAACCCAAAAAAGGAAATTTGGGTCGGGCACCAAAAGAAGATTTTTTTGCCCAAAAGAGGACCGGTCATGCTTGGCCGTGTACCCCTATAGGGGCCAAAAGAGAGAGGGAATGGGAAAATAGCAACTAGTTGCTATTTTTGACTATTTCCTAAATCTTATTCAAAAAGGTTTTTCGGGGAACCTAATTAGGATTTTACTCTAACTTAGGGTTCTATATAATGCCTCTTGAGACTTGAATAAGGTGTGGGAAAATTCTCAAGAAGCTTTCTAGCTCTACAACATCAAGTAGAGAAAGAAAGAGAGATAATTCCTAATACTATCTATCTAGTCAAAGAAGAAGTATTCTTCAATCTACCCAACAATGGAGTTCTAGCTAGCAACAAGGTGGGAGATCAAGGTGATTGCTCGGTGTCCCAAGTAGAGGAGCTACAAATGGAGCTCTTGGTCTTCTCAAAAGCGACTGGAAAGGTTCGGGGGAAAACTAGCGATTAAGGTAATCTTCAAACTAGTTAACTTAGTTATAATCATTAACTTATGCATGAGATCCTGGGATACTAGTGTTAGACATTAGATGTCTGAGATTAGGGGTGTGCTCGAGTCGAACCGAGCCGAGTAGTAAGATGTTCAAACTCGGTTCGTGTATTTGACTGTCGAGCTCGAGCTCTAGCTCGTTCGAGTAATTGTCCACTTGTTCAAGCTCGGTTCGTATAAATTTCAAAGAGCTCGAGCTCGAGCTCGCATTCTTTTACACTCGCTTATGAAAAGGGTCCGTGGGGATATAGACCAAAAAAAAAATCAAAAAAGGTTTAGGGTCCAATCTTGGTGAAACATGGATATTTAGTCCTTTTACTCTATGGACAAAAAAAACCTTATAAATCCTATAGGATTTACTTTTGTGTCCCCTAAGCAATAAAGACGGAAATTAGATTGTTGCCTGCGCGAGGAGATTTTGTAACGGAAAGAATCCGTAATTTATGGGTTATTAATAGGAAATTTCGTTTTTTACCTACCCAACTTTCTCTCTCTTCTTTTTTCGTTTTAGGTAAATCAGGGTTTTTACCTTAAACGAAAAGGGTGAAAAACCCTAAATCAAACACTGAATCGCCATCATTGAAAGCCAAGAAGCTTGCTGTTTCATCAACATTCTTAATCTTTAAACATTTCGGTTGAGATTTCCGGTTCAGGTGAAAAGGTATTGATGAAATCCCTCATCGTTTAGTTCCGTCGTTTTTTTTTTGAACCATCGTTACTGTCAGGTGAAAACCATTATAAATCCGGTTTTGCATGTTAGATTTTCATCATAAAGAAGTTAGTTGCATCGTTATGGTAAGATTTTTGGTTCGATTGTTAGGTTTTTTTTACGTTCTGATCCTATTATTGAAGTTGTAAGCTTAGTAATACAACTTAAAATTTGTGATGAGTATTATAAATTACACATACTGTTATGTCATAATGAAGAATCGTTTTCATATCATTCAATAAATTTATGATTCTTCGATTTTTGGGGGCTAGGGTTAGTATTGTGTTTTGCCCGATTTTGGTCAGTTTTTAAGGGTTTTTGATATGATTTCTAGTTGTTTGCTTTCATGATGTTACTAATCTTCATTTTATCATGTATAAATTACATGAAATTTCCTGTAAATTGTGATTCTAGGGTTCTATAATAATGAGAACATTTTAATTTCGGTTGCAGGATAATTCAAGGGCACCGAAGACAAAAGTGACACCTAAAGCTACCAAGGATTCTACACCTCTCAGAAGAAGTCCATTAAAAAGGAAAGCATCAGAGGAAGAAGTAGTTCCTGCAAAGAAATCCAAAAACAAAGAAATCTCATCCAATTTAGAAGGTGAAGCTGTTAAAAAGACGAAAAATAAAACACTTTCTGTCAAAGAGGTATGATTTATGAGAAAGTTTTAATAATTTCAATCCATTATGTTAATTTATAGTAAAGTATAGATAATTTACATGAAACATTGTTATTCTTACATATAAATGTTTCAAATTTATGTAAAAGGTTGGAGCAAGCTCAACAACAAAGAAAGGGAAGGAAAAAGAGAACAATTGCCGTACTGTTGACATAGTGGGTGAAAAGAAGATAATACCAGAGGGGAAGACTTTCAATCCTTTCAGATACAGCTTGAGTAAACCAATCGAATTGATTACAAGCCACCGTCAGTACATGACGGAAGAGATGAAGGAAGAGATTGGCAATACACCTTTCTCAAAGCTTTTTGATTCCATGGCAGAGGGTTTCATCCTTAGGGAAAACTATAATACTCGTCCAATAAGTGCAATTGTAGATATTCTATGTCGATACAAAAAATCGACCAAGAAATTCGTTATTGGTGGGGTTGAGTTAGAGTTTAAACCAGAAGATGTATCCCTATTGCTTGGTATGCCAATGGAGGGTGCAGAATACGATGCTTTTCCAAAGTTTCATGAACAAGATCCCTTCAAGTGTTCATTTCTAATGAAATATTTTGAAGAACCTATAAAAAAGTCAAGTAACAAAAACAAGGGGATTTCAAGTGCTTATGTTGGAATGGCACTACAGAGATGCATTAGAAATCATGAACCAGCAATCGAATTTGTGAGTCTTTTAATCATGTTGTTAGCAGCCAACTTCCTGTTTGCAACTTTGGCTGGTTTCACTGTTCTGCCAAGCATTTATAAGAACATAATGTCGAGAAGGGCTATCAATAGGGTGTCATGGCCCAGAGCCATACACTCTTACATGATGGAAACCATTGACAAACATGCTGAAGAACCAACCAAAGCATCTGGTTGTCTGTTACTTTTACCTGTAAGTATGCATACTTTACATGATCTCTGTTAGAATTTATTTAGAGATAATATACTTTACATAAAATTATGTTTATAATAGTTTTGTGACGTGGAAATTTTACATTTTGTTTTATAGTTCTGGATATGCATGCACACGTCACTTTATCCTAAGAATCCTTTGAATGCAAAAAAATATCCAAGGTTCTTGAGGTGGTCAGTTGATGCTTTTAGTAATGGAATGGAGATCGATATTGCCGGACTTGAAGAAGATCAAGTATAATTTCTATAACACTAATTCATATTTTAGCATAAAGTATATATAATTTATATTAAACACTGATAAATGAATACTATCTGATTCGGAAGAAATCATGAAATATATGTTCTTTACAGAAAATTTTGTATAATTTACAATTCAATAATAATTATGGCCATGAAATTTTGGGATGATGATTAATGTTAAAATGCAGGTAATTGTTAGTGTTGAAGAAGAAGATAATGAAGAAGAGCATGGTTTGCTCAAATTTACTGAAAAGGTTGATATTGAATTAACCTATGATCAGAAAATTGATATGCTAGAGATGATAGAATCTCTAAAGAGTGGAATGAAGTCTAAATATGTTGAAATAGAGATGTTGAGAAAAAAAATAGCTCAGTTTAAGGATCAACTTAAGTTGAAGGAAAAAGTTAATGTGGAGGAATGTGAAGATGAAGGTAATGATGGAAATGATGAAAGTAATTTTGGTCTTGAAAGTAATGTGGAAAATAAAGATGTAGGTAAAGAAGATGGAATGGAAGGTGGGTATGAAAATAGTGAAAAAGAAGAAGATAGAGATGTTGAGAAAGATGTTGTTGATGATGGTGATAATCAACAGGATAGTGAGAATAACAATGATAATGAGCCAAGTGACTTTGCTGGTATAGCAGAAATTGCAAAATCTTACAAAGGAAAAGATGTACAAATAGATGAAGATGATGATTTTGTAGAGCCTTCACCAAAGACAGTCAAGAAGCCAAGGACAAAGTCGAAAGCATCAAAAGGAGTAGGATCGAAACAAGATGAGGCTGTTAAAACACCTAAGCAAAATTCTCTTATCAAGAGAGTGAAGGAAGCCCCTAGGACAAGAAAGCATACTGAAAAGGCAGATCCAAAATTAATGGAAGGTAAGGTTACTAAGAAGCATGCTGCAATGTCGAAAAAGGAGGTCGTGAATGTAGAAACTGTGGAAGATACTAAGGGGAAGAAACCAGCATCAGATGAGGACGAGAAACTGTGCAACTGAAAGAAGAGCAAAGTATGGAAACAAGTTAAAGATGATGAAAAGGGGTTGTTGGAAGAGTTTAGCAAAGAAGGAAAAAACACGTAATTGGTTTAATAGATATTAAATATGTTATATTTTGTGAACAATGTTTATGTTGTTGAAGTATTAGTATTGTGTTTGTAACTGACATTTTGTGATTATATTTATGAGTTTTAGTAATATTTCTATATTGACTAACAATAACACTCATGCAGAACACTTGTTTGGACAAATCAAATCATGAGTGAGATCAGAGGGAGACAGTTGGACCTACTAATGATGAATTGCAAGACAGATGCTCAGATTATAAATTGGTGGGCAAAACATTTATTTTCTGAAGTAATGGTTGGAGCTGGACAAGTATTCATTCTTGGAGCAGAGTTATGGGTAAGTGTTCAGATAATTTATAATATCTTATGCATTTAAATTTGTAAAGTATACATAATTTACAATAAATTATTAGAAAGTATATGTTCTGAAATGCATAATTTCAGATAAAGTATTCATGATTTACCCAACAACATGACTGCTGCACTCAAACAGTAAACATATTGGTGCATATTTATGTATACTTTTATTTTCAGACCATAACTTTTAGATTATAGACTGTAAATTATTTAAGATTTACATGCAATATTTCATATTGTTTAATGTTTAATTTAATTTTTTATATGATACAATGCAAACTTGATTCTAAAATCTTTAATGGTTATTGAACAGACAATGATAAAATGCAAGGCAACCAAAGCAAACATAAACGCATTATTCAAAGATCGGATTTTAAATGAGGTTGATAGAGGGCTCCTGTCGTATTTAGTTGCACCAATGTGTCATGCGATGATTACAGATGTAAGTAGGGGTATCCATTGGACGTTGCTTGTTTTTTATTATTATGATCAAACTTGGACACACTACAACTCGTTGTTCTTTGACACCAAACTACGTAAAGTTTGCGAAGAAAATGCTAAGAAGTATGCGCAGGAGATACTTGATGTGCTTCATGAAATACAATATGTTAGTCCTGAATTTAAAAAGAAATGTAAGGAGTTAAAGACGCCGTATGATCATCAACAAGGAGAGAAGTAAGTAACAAACTTGTTATATTTTTTCACATATTACTATTACACAGCTAGAATAACAATGATACATATTTCATGGTGGGCAATTTTTCATTAATTGATAAATGATGTACAGTGCGGATTGTGGTCCGTTTATTATGCTACAAATGGAGTTGTTATTCATGAAACATTTCAAATGGGGAGTACAACAAGAATTTCTTAGTGATGATTGGACGGATTTAGCACAACGAAAGAGGGCGCAAGTTACGTACGAGCTTCTGAATGAAACGAAAGATCAGTGGAGAAAAAATTTATAACTGTGTAGTTTTTAATTTTTTAGGAAGGTCTACAATTTTTGATCAAATGTAATATCAAGCAGTATTTGAACACAAAATCAATTTAATGACAGATTCTCTCTATGGTTATATTATATAAATGTTTGGATTGTGATTTAAATTATAGTAATTTATGTTAGTGATAATAAAGATAAATCAATTTATATAGTGTACTGATAAAAACTCAGTATGATTTCGTCGGAGGAATTCATCATGTTCAATAAATTATTATAATTTAAACCTAAACATTATAGTGTGTATGATAAATCTGGACAACTTCCTACTAAATTATGAATACTTTAAAGTAAATTTTGTAGACATATGGAAACAAAATGACACATTTATCATAAACAATGAAATTTTCCAATTTGTTTGTCATTAATAAGAACCGGAGATACATTGTTTATACTGTAACTGAAGAAATAACATCAAATATTAACCCTACATGTGGAGCGATTGTGGTAGGAAGGTTGCTTACACCTACCACATATCCTCAATTTCCTGGGAATGTTCCCTGAGCTCTCGATCCGTACTGTTCTTGGCCTACCCGGTCTACGACGAATCAACGGTGGAAGTGTTTTTTATTCTTCATCAAATGAATGAGGCTCATCATAATTTGGGATTGGCATTATATGTTCCTGGTAAGTCTTAACATAAGACTCAGTTGTCCATATAGGATCATAGAAACAATCTTGTTGATCGTCAGCCAAAGTTTTTATGCACAACATAGCGTGCTCACAAGGAACCCCATCTACCTGCCACCTTCTACATGTACAAGTAAGATTTAGAAGATCAACACAATGTGATGGATCAGAATAAACCTCAAATATGAGTGGTGCAGCCTGTGCATAATTCCAAGTAGCTGCACTATCATGTTTAGTTTTCAAAAGATCAGTGATGGTTGGACACAAGAACGTAGTCCACTTCTTGGACAATTCACGTGCTACGTTCATCTTGTTCATTATATGGGTACGTATTGCATCCAACATTGCTGTAATTGGTAGTACACGAGCATATCTGATTTGATTATTAAAGGACTCCGATAGTTGAGAAGTTATTGCTGTGTACCTGTTTGAACAAAACAAAATAATATAGTTATATCATGATTTAAAGAATTGAATAAAGTGTTTACATTACAATTACATTGTCCAAAATTACAATGATGTATGTCAGATACAGCATCATTTCAAAATCCTAAATTATGAAAAATTTAATAAGAAACATTTGTGATTTGCACCAACTTGTTTTGTATATTTATATTGATCAAACCTTGGACCGGGGAAGAATGAATCTGCCCATGATGCAGGGTCTAAGGATTGAAAAAATGCAGCAACTTTGGAACCACCCATCTGTATCATCTGGTTAATAGTATTATTATACTCAGACTCGGGAATAGCTCTGGCTGCTTTGAAAATCAAAGATTGAAAGAACTTAGATTTTCGAGCTCCATTAGCGAGTCTTAGATTGAGGTTGTTCCTCAGATGCCAAACACAAAAAGAATGTTTTGCTGTAGGGAAAATTTTCTTAACACCGTTGTGACGGTCTGAAATAAAAGTATATGTCTTCTCCATATCCACATCATTGCGTAAATGACCTAAAAACCATTCCCAATTAATGTCATTCTCGGCGTAAACAACAGCATAAGCAAAGGGAAACAGACCTGGAATTACGAAATATGTTAGATAAGTCCATAATACTGTAATCAAATATTACAAAATTACACCTAAAGCATAAGTAATGTATATTGGTTTTATAAACTTTGTTCTAAATTATGGAGGGAGGTTTAAAATTATGAATAATGACATTAAAGTATACAAACTGAATGACATATATTATTATAATTAGAACAAAGTTTGGGAACTAACCATTGTTTCCATCCTTAGCAACAGCAGCTAGAATGCAACCGTTGAAACGAGTTTTGCAAAAGGTTCCATCAACGTATATAACAGGTCTACAATATTTGAATCCAGCCATACAAGCATGTGGTGCTATAAAAATTCTTAGAAATCGACGACTAACATCGTCGATTTCTAATTGGACTATGCTGTTTGGATTTGTCCGTGAAAAGGCATCAGCATACCATTTAAGTTTTGCATATGAATCTCCTTCCTGGCCAAATGCTTCATTCATTGCAACTTTCTTCCCCTCATAAGTGTAGTAATATGGAAGTTGAACGCCGTAGTTTTTCAAGAAATCTTTCTTCAAACTTTTAGTGGAACGATCAGGACTTCTCGTTACATCATCAAGAATAAGTTTACCAACAAAAGAACGGTTGATTTTGGGTTTTTTGATCTTCTTAATGAAATCAGCACAGTCATGTTTCATTTCCAAATCTTTCAAAATGAACATCGATTCGCATTTTAATGGTGCCAATCCATGCACTCTCCATTTGCAATCTTCCACAGGACACACAGCAGTAACACGCTTTGTATCATTTTTCAAGTATTTGAAATCATGTCCTGTGTTAATACTATATTGCCTAAGAGCATATCGAAATGCTTTGGCACCACCGGGAAAGAGCTGTCTTACTTCTGTAAATATCTTATCCCAACCCTCTGATTTCAATTTGATTTGCTTAATTTGATTTGTTGATTCTGCATGGGAATCCATCTGTGATAACATGTTGAAATATTTTAAATACAAATAAATTTAGCATAAAGTATATTGATGAGAAGATAAAGTAATCATACATTAGAATAAAGTATATATAATTTATGGGAAATCAATCATATGACTAACAATTTTGTGAATAATTTATGTTAAAGAAACGAACTCTGATTTATATTAAAGTATTCATAATGTTGTATTGCAAACATGTAATTTATTGTCCATAATATCGCATTCACTAACATCCTAATAAAGTATATATAATTTATTAAGAAATTATGAAATGGAGTTTACAAGGTCAAAAACATTGAGCTTCTGATGTTTGCATGATTTATAATAAACTATAATAGTTTATGATAAAGTACAGGAACTTATATTTCTGTTACAAAGAACCGAACGGTAAAAACACGATTCAATTATCCAGAAGGATTGAAAACCGGATCTGAACAAAAAGTACAATCTCATTAAGCTTAATCTACATATCTTTAGAGGATTGAATCTTTCTGTATTAAAAAGTTAAGAAAGATTCAGTAATGAATAGTTAATTCATCAAACCAGCTATCATTCAATAGATCCTTAGAGAGAGAAAGAAAATCCTAGATTCATATCCATATGAAACAGAAACATTAAATAGAAGATTGTTTACCTGACTTTGATTAGCTCTAATGAAGTTTTAACAATTTCTTTGCATTAATGGAAGATGTAGATTGTAAATCAACATCTTCATAAACAAAAACAAAATCAAAGAAAGTTATAATCAGATGAATGTTTTACCTGATTAAGAATGGTGATTATGATTTCTGCAACTCAAATGATTCTGTTTTAATGGAGGATTTACGTTCGAAACAGATGAAGGGAGAGAGAGAGAAAGATGATTAGAAACTATACGATTTCAGTTACAAAACTTGCTTATTATGATAAGATCACAATTGCTTAATATAAAACGTGATTGGAGAGAGAAACAGTGAGATAAAAATGGAAAATATATTAACCGATTTTGATCTTATAATTGTTTAGATATTTAAGAAAGGTTAGGCTGGGTATTAAAAAAATATAATTATTCTAGGGATATGTGATTGCTCTCTAGATTGAACCAAAAGGATTAGATATCTATTTCTAATATTATTTTGGTTTTTATACCCTTTATGGGATTAGAGGGGACTAAATCTCTTATTAGGGTCAGTTTTTTTGGCCATAGACCCAAAAATTCTTATCAAAATACTTCAAATTAAAACTTTCTAAATTATCAAAATACTTCAATGATCATTTGTCACATACAATAATAATGATTAATGGTTAATATTCCGATAAGTTTTTAATAGTTGATATTTCATGTACAAGTTTCAATACTAATACATAATTATGTACTACAATATTATAAGAATATGTTAAACGAGTTGTTCACTTGTAACTCGCGATACACTAAAGAATGATCAAGCTCGGCTCGTTTACATAAACGAGCATGATTTTGGGCTCGTGTTAAGCTCGTGCACGTTAATATTCGAGTCGAGCACGAGCAATAGTCGAGCCGAGCTCGAGCAACTCGTTAAGAGCTCGGCTCGTGTACACCCCTATCTGAGATTCCGCTACCAATACTAGGAGACTCCATAACTCCAATAGTGGTATCAGAGCCTCTTGCACATAGCTAGTTATTTGCTAAGTTTCGGACCAATCAATGCTTGTTTAGATAGATAGTTGTGTCTAAAAGTATTTTAGGCATCTCAATTTGATTGATTTTTTAATATGATTTAAAGTTATTCAAGTTGATTTCAAAGTTGATCATTGAAAGGTTTCAAAAAGTTCCATCTTGATCTATTTTGGTTTTTGAAAAGAGTTGTTTTTATCAATTTTAGAAGTTGTTTAAAAACAAAATTTGGGGTTTTTTGAAGTTTCTAAACCATTGGAACAACATCTTATGGAAGTTTCACAGTTTACCCAACCTAAGTCCTAACCTGAACTGACTTCAGGGCAGATAACTCAACTAAATGGGCACAGTTTGTTCGAGCTTTAAGTAAAGCCTAAATACGTAATTTCTGGAAGTGAAAACTCTTAAAAGCTTGAAAGCTCGACTTTTGTAGTATGATTTGTGGTTGAGACTTACAATGTTTTCACCTAACCCAAACATGGGATTTACCCTTGTAAAGACAGAGTATGTAATTCCTTAAAGTTGAAAATCCTTAAAGCTTGAGAGCTGGACTTTTCTAGCTTTTTGACATATATTAAACCATTTCACGTTATTATATTCATGCATATGTTTCGGTATTCTTTGAATTGTTATTGAAGGAGGCAGCGTTAGATCTGTCTGAGATAGGGAGCTCAAAATTATTAAATTTTTCATATTTTCTTGCGTGCAATGTATTTTCTGCTTTTTTTCACGTGCAGTAGCTTTCTCGTAATTATGTAAAAATATTTATTTTGTCCGTAATTATGTCAAAATCTGGCCAGGATGCTTCCGGGATGCATCTCAGTCTTTCTGACCGAGACCTCTATGAAGCTTCATGGACGCGTCCCAAGACAGGCGAGCATTTCTCGATCTTAGAGATCGAGACGTTGTGATCTCGGACTCGACCAGATGCATCCTAGACGCGTCTGGGATGTCTAATGGTGTCTCGGTCTTAACCGAGACACCCAAATTAGACTAGGTCTTTGACCAAACGCATCTGCGCCAAAGACCAACATCCTAGCTGAGCCGTCACGGATCAGAACATGTCGGCCTATGACAGTGCCATGCCCGACCTGTGCCGAAGGCCTTCTTTGGCCTAGGGCGTGACAAGTCCTTGGGCCTTGACCAAGACTTGTCTCGGGCCGTTTTGAGCTATTTTATGGGTCTTAATTCGAGTGGGAGTTTTTGCGTCTAAAATTCGATTTTACTCCCGGTTCCACCCAAAATTTTCCGAAATTCACCTGGGCCATCCGAAGGCCCAAACGGATTTTTTCTTAAAATTGATTTTGGAAATCATAAAAGATAAAACCGATACGCACCATTAGTTAAATCCTTTGAATATAGACTTAAGGTCTGTATGTGACATAGAGATGTCGACAAAAGTATCTCCCAGATTATCATGCATATATCATTGATAATATTGAATATTATGTGAATGCATGTGATGTGAATACGGAAACTAGTATGGCCACAGAAGTTATTTTCTTTTATTCTTGTTTTAAGCACGGATGGGTGCAAATTGTAATAATTTTAATTTCAAGTTTATACGATCTGTGCATCGTTCGAGTCTTGTAATTAGAGTTTAGGGTCTATGGGTCCATTGAAGAAGCTCAAGACTGCGATCCAAGTTCGAGTGGGAGAATTCAATGGAGGTTCGAGTATGGTGATCTAGGCAAACTAAGGCGAAAACAAGACGAATCCTAAGAAGATTAGATCTTTTAGGACTAGGGGTCATACTAGGATCCATATGTGTTTGATTTATTTTCTCGCGCGCATTTACATATTTATTTACGTTTATGTCATGGACGATTAGTTTTTAGTTCACTATAATGCATGCAAAACAAAATGTGGAAGTCCCTAAAAGTAAGTTTTCTTCAGATTGTCAATCGAATAATATACATGAAAAATTGATCTCTGCCAAACTTACTTCTAGCCAAACCAAACAATAACAAGATTTTGCGATTACGAAGAATTACGTTACCAGAATGTTATTATTGGTAATCTTGTGTTTATTTTCGTGCTCCAAACAACTTTAGAGTTTACTCAAAGTTTGACTTAGAATCTAAGGTATATCGTTAATTATAGTACTTTTTAAAGTTTGCGCAGTCGATGAATTAAGCCATTAGGTAAAACTCTAAAAATGATTGTGGCACTCCTCGAAAGATATTGGCTAAAAGATGTTTTGAAAATTTGGTAGTGAAGAAAATTTGTGTCAAATAGGTTTTGACTAAATCTATCTTATTTATAAAAGTTGCGACTTTGCGACATCTAACATAGTCTCCGCGAAATAAATATTGACTTAGTGGACGTCTATATTTTCAGTCTAAAATGAACTTGATTATATTTTAGCCTCTCACTTTCATCTTCACCTTACCTCCACCATCACAACTTCAAATTATGGAATCTGTACTTGATTCAAATCTCAGCTCATCTTCTATTAAGTAGAAGAGTTTGAGAGTTAAGTTAAGATTGAAGAAGAGAAAACACCGAAAGAGTTAGAATTGAAGAGAAAAAACTCAATCAAATTCATAAACCACCAATACCCATGTCTTCAAAGTAAGAAGAAATTATCAATTCAAATTCATTCTCTAATTGATCCAAATCTCACAAAACTGCCTCTAAGTAGCTCTCTCGTCTCTTCCTTTATCTTCCTTTACCAGTATATCTCTCTGTAAAAATCTTGGATACGCTGGAGTACATCATCTCTAACTAAAAGAAGAAAAAGAAAAGAGAAAAAAATGGTGGTGGTCGGAAGCTGTGGTG
>BEHA01006510.1:99812-123704 GCA_002897215.1 Eschscholzia californica subsp. californica | reverse complement strand
CTTCTAGATAGACTCAAATTAGGATTCCTAAATATCAAAGATACTCAAATATAGAAACTTCTAAACCTAGACTTAGTAGGAAATACTAAAACATGGAAACTCCTAAACTCTAACCCTAATGGACTCGGCTATGAGGCCCTCTAACTAGTTCGGCCGTGAGGCCCATCTTGATGGTCTCCATCATACTCCCCGACCGAGAACGAACTTGCCCTCAAGTGAGACTCAACAATGCAATCCTTAATTCCCACTTCGAGCGAACGGTGCATTGGGGTCGAAGGACACCCACTTGGACGAAATCACTAGCTTCAATCTCATAGTGCAAAGAATCTTGCAAAAATAAATGTAGGAAAGAAACTTCCAACAAATTGCAACATCTCCCGTCATCTTTTAATTTGATGAAGAAGACCACAAACACCACATAATATTTTATGGAAAAATCAACCTGGAATTTCTTCACTTGAACGATCTTCCCACATTCATCTTCGTGTTGCTTATAAACCAAACTCGAATATGGCTTAATCAAATCTAAACTAGAATGAACTGACCTTTTCAAGCTAAAAGAGGATAATTCACTTTGTTCTTCTTGTTCCTCCGTCATTGAGAAAAATTTATTTTTTTGTCAAGAACTTCTTCAATACCATCGAACACGGTAACCGAAGTAACATTCGAGAACTGTCTACTGGATTCAATCTTTGTCTCCACATATGAAAAATATTCATCTAAAGGAAGAAAAACATACCTAAAGATGCTTTTCAATGTAGTCCAATCGTCGACGAATTTTTTTCCTTGATCAATGAGTCTCCATTGCATCTCGTTGAATTTTTCATAGACTCTTTTAGACAAGTGTTGTTCGATGACAAAAACTTTATCTTCGTCATGGACTTCTTGGTTTATAAACCAATCTTCCATCTGTTGAATCCAAAAATCTATATGATATTAATAATCAAACATAGGAATTTTGGAATCGACATTAATTTTGTTTTGATCTTTTCGATCAACATAGAGTTGTTGTGCATCTCTGAAAGGATCCCAACCTAAACGCGGAAGATTATTCCAACATTCAAGATGAGAAGTATTTAAAAAAAATTATCTGTTCCCAGATTCTTAAAGCTCTGAATACCAGCTGATGTAGATTGTTGCGGAAGCGTAAAAGTAATAGAATCCACCATTATAACAATGATCAAATACGTAAATAAACTGATAAAATACTTAAATAAACTGATAAAGTAAAGAACAAAACGATAAACCTGATTAATAATAAACTCGATTGATAATATTCTCTGATCTGAATAACAATGACAGACCTGACTTCCTTTTATAGGAACTTAGAAACTTCTAGATAGACTCAAATTAGGATTCCTAAATATCAAAGATACTCAAATATAGAAACTTCTAAACCTAGACTTAGTAGGAAATACTAAAACATGGAAACTCCTAAACTCTAACCCTAATGGACTCGGCCATGAGGCCCTCTAACTAGTTCGGCCGTGAGGCCCATCTTGATGATCTCCATCATTTTATTTTTGGAACTAAGTATAAAAGGATTTTTTGATGAAAGCCCAAAAAAGCAGACCCAAATAGGAAATTAGGCCCACCGAAAAAAAAAGATTTAAGAACACCCGTTTTTTTTTTAAATTACCTAAAATCATGCCAAAACACGGTTGTGTTGTTGTTCCTGTCTCGAGATCGTTCCATTTTTTCTTAATCTCCTTTCTACCCTTCTATTTTGTCCTAGTTTGTTATAAATTGTTGACAACATATATAATTATATTGTTAACAAGACTGAATACGTTAACTGTTTTTACTGTGTTTGTCAAACTGTTGTTTTGACTTGTTATAAATTGTTGACACATATATAACTATGTTGTTATCAGTTGATAACACAATTATGCCTTGGCTTGTTATAAATGGTTGACAACATATATAATTATGCTGTTACTAACATGTATATTGCATTAGCCAAAATATTATTTGTCCATTAATGGATTTGTCAATTCAAAGTTTAATATGCATACAATTTTAGTTTTTGCAAAAGATAAATAAAAGAATGCATCAGTCTAAATGTTTATGTCGAAAACAAAACAAAAAATGCGATAGTCATTTGTTTCTTTACAAGACAAATCGAGAAAATTTTAGTCATAATGCTAGTGTCAGTCAATGTGTTTGTCAAACGCAACAGTTTTTTTACAAAATAATTTTTGAGCAAAAACGAATTTGTTTAGAAATTTACAAAATTATTGAGAGTAAACTAAGATTTTGTTCAGAAATTCTCAAAAATGTTTTTCACGTTGATTTGCAGGAATTGTAGTAAGGACGATTTCGACCGCAAATTTTATTTGGTAAAGTTGTACTTTTACAAAATAGATTTTTTTTCAAATATTATTCAAGATTGGGTCTAATTTTCTAGTACTTTCCAAATTTTGGGTTTTTAGATTATGGACCCAAAATAAAGTGCCCCTTAATTTATTTTTTATTTTTTTGAGAAGTCGACTACAATCTACGTCAATCATTACAAGACACTGATGCATTATCAAGATGTGATAAGCACGATAATTGCCTAAGTTAAACCAATAATTAAAAAAAGCTTAAACCCCAACAACATATAGCCGAAAATCCGATAAACTTATTACATTATTTATATCTTAATAACCCAAATTCCTAAACCATGGATTTCAAATCCACTGAGAAACGGACGTTGAATCTCATGAGTTTTTGAGTTTATGTCAACACTATCAACCACTTGGGCAACCAAGTGTTTACCTCTAATTCAATCTTGACTGTTTTTATTCCTAGAGACTTTTTTAGAAGTGTCAAAATCGAGACTATTTTATAAAGGGTTATTTCTCAAATAGCCCCCTAATTTGTAACCAGCTTCTCGCGCAACTCCTTAGTTTATTCAAGAATGCCGTGATGATCCCCTTTTTTATGTCACCGTCCAATGACCGTTAACTTTTTCTATTCTCTTCCAAAGCTACCTTTTCTCTTATTCTCTGACATACCCAACTTTCTCTTTCACTCTCTTTAAAACCTTTCTTTGTCTAAAAACAACATCATCGAACACTTCAACCATCAAAGAATCATCATCATCATCTAACACTTCAACTATCAAAAACATCATCATTATCATCATCATCTAACACTTTTCTCTCTAAAAACATCAGCATCAGCATCATCATCTAACACTTCAACCATCAATATCATCATCATCATATTAACACTTTAACCTTAACAAACATTAACATCATCTAACACTTCAACAGTAACTCAAGAAAGACACTTTCGATCTCTCTCTAAAATATTTCAGCAATGACGTCTCTAATCTGAGATTAATGTTGTTTCATGATTGAAAACGGAATCAACAAACACATTAGAATAAACCCTCATCTGGTTCTGACCACAACCTTCATTTAAGTCAGATTTTGATAAAAAAAAAAAATTCATTTTGGTATGGATCTGTCAATATCCCAGATGTCATCATCAACAATAGGGATTAAATCCTATAAATTCATCATCATCAGAAATGAACCCGATATGTTCATCATCAGAAATGAACCCGAGATGTTCATCATCAAAAATTTATCATCACAAAAAGTTCATCATCAACATTCATCATCGTTAACATTCATCATCATTAACATTCATCATCAACAACAAACAAAATTTAGGAATTGAATCCCAACATCATCATTCGTCATCAACAACAAACAAAATTTAGGGATTACATTAGTACACTAGCACTAGCCTTTAGATCTGAAGAAAAAGCTATCACTTAGCGTTATCTTAAGTTAGTGATTTTAGAGAGAGAGAAACAACACGGAATACTTTAGAGAGAGAAATAAATGGTGGGTTGGTTTTATATCTTTCTCTCTTTACATTTCATTTTTCAATCTCCAAATCCTTAGGCCTAAAGATTTTATCAACATACTGAGGTGTTTTGATGAGAGAGAAAGAAAGTGTTTTAATGATGAAAATATGGATTAATGAGAGAGAGAAAAAGTTTTTAGAAAGAGAGATAATTTGGGGAAGATGAACCATAAAGGGTTTTTAGAGAGAGAGAGAAGAGAATTAAAAGAAAGGTAACTTAAGAAGAAAAAAATATGACTTTAAAGGTCAATAGACGGTATTTTCGATAAACCAGGGGTTATGCGGTAACCTGGTCATTATCTAGAGGACTATTTGGGAAATAACCCTTTATAAAACTTCTATTCTTCCATCGAAAAACAACAGAGGAAGCATGGCGGGAAAAAGAAAGCGCCTTTCGTCTTCGTCTCTCCAACACTTCCCAATCGGTATCACCACTGAACCCTAACTCTAAAAAAAATAACTAGAAACCCTAATTACTTCTCCCATCTTCACTTATACATTTCATCTTCTTCTCTCTCTCTTGTAGGAAATTGTAAGGTTGAGGTTGAAGGAGGCAAATTCATTTGCGAATCATCGAACCAAAATACTCTCCAAATCTCAGTCAATCAAGCCGCCAAGATCAAAATTACAGGTATGCTCTCTTCTCTCTCTCTCTCTCTCTCTCTCTCTACATATATGATAGCAATCTCCATCATTTCTATTTATACTGTGAATATCAAATGATCCGTCGTTAGTTCAGGCGGTACTTATATTGATTTCAAGTGAGAGATCTCAAGCAAGCAGCCATGATTTGAACAAATCCTACAAATGTAGGTTCTTTCAAGGTTTTTTGTTTTGGATTTGAACATTTCTTTTGTTTTCAGTTGATGAAGGGGGGGATAAAGATTCCAATTTTGGAGATCACTCGGTCTTGGTTATTAATCCGAAAGACATAGATAGCAGTCAGAAGTCACTTCTTCAGGTATATTCTCAGTTTCTCTCTCTAATTAGGTTTTTTTGGTTTTGGACCATGTGATCATGTAAAAGAGAGACTATTTGGGATAGTATGGAGTCGTGTTAATAATTGGGGGGTATAATGAAATCATATCAAGTATCTGTCATAACAATTAATTAAGGTAGAGTCGAATTGGGAATATGATAGCCGGTAACCTAGATATGAATCATATTTTGGCGTTTCTGATGCTTTTCGTGAAACGATTTGATGATGGCGATAAAGTTAGTTGTTCCATTGGTTAAACCAGTCTCGTATTAAGTGTTTTTCCAATACAGTGATTCAACCAACACGAATCTGATCGAGCTCGAGGGTAAGTAGTTATTATGATGGAATCCATTACCAATACGTAGAATCCATATCCACAGGGTTTGACGTAAACTCTTTCACTGAAGCTTATAAGGAGATTTACTTCAACTAATTATGAGATAAGCTCAACTTCAATTTCGTACAGAAGATACCTAATAAGCTTAGGATTTTTTTTTTCTGTAGATATAAAATAAATTAAAAATGGCGTCATGAACTTAGCACTATTTGTAAATGTAACTTGACTTAAACATAGCGACTAGCGAGCTATCTTTAAACAACCCCTAACAACTATTACGCAAATTGGAGTTTCAAAAAAAAAAAACTATCATTAAAATTGTTAAATACCAATGCCTGTTTAAGAATATAGATACAACAAAGAAAATAGATACTGGTATATGAGATATTAGAGATAAATGAGGCATAATGTCGTCAAGGGTTTGTGGCTGTGGACCCATCACCGACGTGTATACATCTTATTCCCGTGATGGAGTCAAAATTATTGAGTAGCGAACTGTTAAACTGAACCTATAACTATCCTCTTTAAGAATATTGCAAATTTTCTTTACTCGGTTTGATAAATTGTCGATCAACTCTCGTTTAAACCGGTAACTTTCAGGAAGTGCTAAGAATTTATGAACAAGAGCTACCTGCGATGAATTATGCTGCTAATACTGGAAAGCAATCACGGTTCCTTGAAAAATGCGTATTTAACGGGTAAAGAAAAACCCTTTCTGGTTTCACTATTTTTCTTCGGAATCAAATTTCTGAAAGTTCTGAATTCATCATATATTGGAATATTAATTTCCAAGAAAATTCCCGAAATTAACTCAAGTTATCTGATTAGATGTAAAAAAAATTCTCTTGTTATTGCAATCTATTAGAATGTTAAGAATGCTGTTTGCTTAGTTAGACGCTATTGTGCTCATCATCTTTGCAGGAAATATTGTACGTTACTGTTAAAATCAAATGCCAGAGAAGGAACTGGACAGGTTAGTTGGCTCTTTTGTTCTTCTTGATTTGTATTTTTTCTAGTCTTTGAGGGATTCTTGCTATCTGATTTTAACGCCATAAGGCTAAAAGATGCACATTGATGTGGACACTTGAATAATGAATGCGTAGTTCTTTGCTTGCTAAAGACCAGCTCATGCGGACAAAGCAAAAGCTGCTGCCTTCTTTTGAAAAAGGGGGTGAGGGTATGGGTATCTGGGATATGCATAGAGATTGAATTGTTATGTATGTTCACTTTGAAACTGCGACCCGCTATAAATGTGTGGATGTCCGTCTCTGGAGTAGGATCTGCAACTCAAATAAAGCCATGAAATACCGCAATTGGACAACTAGGATGATATGTTACTCAGGCAATGTGTATCCAAAGGCTTATGTTGCAAGTCAGCATAGTACTTTCTAAACTTTCCTGAATGTACTACATCCGCTGGCCGAAGGATGTTGGATCGAGAATGAACAGGGTTTGGTTGTAATGGTTCCTCAGTCACACCTTGTTCGACAATTCAACATCTAATTGCGAACTTGAAGAATTGCAATTTTGTGGATATCACACCCATCTACCACTATTTTGTTGAGAAAGTGCGGATGTTGTTTCATCTTCTGCTGTTTGATACATGTCCAGCTTGACATCAAAGGTAAAAAAAACAGCCCTGTTGTGACTCATGCCTCTAATTGGGTTTCTTTTCTTCTTGTTTGTCCCCATGCAGGTAGTTGCTGCAGTAACTTATCAGATACTCCCTGCCGATACTCAATATGCCGAAATTCCTCTTGCTGCTGTCTGTTCAAACTACCAGCATAAGGTGTACTGGAGTTTCAAACTTTTCTTTTTTTTAGAAAGTACAAACTCTGAACAAGGCAACAAACACTATGTCTAGTTGTTCTTTAAACTTGATAATAATGTATTAGGTTTTGAACCATGTTAAACTGATAAATGTGATGATCGGAGAGGCAAACTGAAATACTGAAGAAGTATTTATGTGGTTTGGTTGGAGGATCGCGTCCTACATCGATTTCAAATTCATGGAGGCTACATATATTGTTATGTACAACTTTGGGATCGATCGGTTATAACTAAATGAACCCTATGAGTAATTAAATAGAACTAGCTCATATTTATAGGGTATTGGTGTCTTAGCTGCATAAGATCTCTATGTAGTCTAGGAAAAGAGATCTATATTTATTATTTTTGGAATTGTCAGCGTGCCTCGAATCCCTGACTTCTAAAGTGGAGGACTAAAGAGATCTATATTCAACTCCAATTTGGTAACTACGAATAAGTCCTCAATATCTGGGAACGATATCTACACAAGGTTTCCACTTATCTAGGAAAACAGAACTTTTTGCAGTTTTTATATATATTTCTCTCATTTGAAGTATTAATTGTGACGTGTAAATCCGACTGACATTTCTAGAAATGTTATGTCCAAGTTATTTATGCCTATATGAATCATTATGATTTTCAGGGAATAGGTATCTTCCTTTACGTCGAGTTGAGAAGAAGGCTTCAAAATATTGGTATTTGTACAATATTTTGTTGGGGAGACAAGGAATCCGAAGGTTTTTGGCTTAAGCAGGTACATCAAATGGAGCTTGAGATGATGGAACTTATTTATATTGATGTGTTGATCTTTTTGGATTTTGTATGATAGCGGATAGCCTTTATGTTGTAAACTATAAGGCAATTAGCGTGCAAATCTACTCAAATGAATCTATTTTCTCCATGTCAGAAAGAAATCACTTTCGTCATTTTCTTTCTGGAGTCTGATAACCTTTAGCATGTCGAAGTGGGGTTTGAAACTGGAACGGAAATATGGGTAGTCACAGCATGATTACCTTTGTTTCTCAATCAGTTCTTGGGGGGCTTTCATTACTCTCTTGTAATTCTTTTTTGTGCCTTTTCTCTTTCTTTTCACTGTGTAAATTCTCATTCTCCTTTCAATTTAATCAAATTATTCAAAAAAAAATAATCAGTTCTGATGGATCTACGTAAGAATGACAGTATGACACTTCGAGAACGGGCTAATGGAGGCCCATCTGAAGTTGTTGGTGCTTCAGTGAACTGAAGTTTTACGATTTCTTGTCACTTTTTGTCTTAATGAAGCTACATATTGCTACTACGTTTGTTATAACAGAGTGTTTCTTTGGAATTTGATGATAATGTACTGCAATGCAGGGTTTTTTGCCAATAGCAGAGGTAGACAGCAATGGTAAAGCTTGCAGACTAAAACTAAAAGCTAGCATTCGGAAAGCCTTATGCTTTCCAGGGGGTTCAACTCTCATGGTTTCTCATTTGAATAATGATATTGGCTGTCTGAAGAGCTCTACAAATAATTCAAATGGGTGCTTCCCTTTAACAGTTCAAATGCACTTGCCAAAATCTACACCTTCCAGAAGCCAAGAACTACAGGGTACCCGAAATTCTTATGAGATTCTGCACAATAGTTCTGTCAAGGAAGGAGCATTGTTGAACATAACTGTTGCCCAAAGGCGACAGACTGAAAATCCTAGACCCCTAACGGTAATCAAGGATGGATGCCCACAAAATGATAATAAATTTGACGGTATGTTCAGTGTATATATTACCAGCTTTTTGTATTCTTATTTCTTTCGATTGTAACGAATAGTAGAATTAGCATGTCAGGTGAAGTCACTTCACGAACCAGTTTGCTCTTGTTTATCATATGTCGTTGTACCAACTGTCCCACTTTCGCTGTTTGGCAGGCTTTTGTCCTGATTCGGTAGATGTTTGTGAAACTTTGTACGTAGATGGGGCTGAGAGTGATAGGAAAGCCACTGTTGTGGGATTAACAAACAATGCTAATGATGCTGATGGAAAAGGTGGTTCTTGTTCCGGACAAGGTGTACAAAAGAGGATATTGGAGGCTTCGTTGTCCTCGCTGAAGTCTAAAAAAATAAGAGCTGGTCATAGTAATGACTGTCAGGTAGATTATAGTTGTGATCGTAGTTTGGAATGTGACCAGGCAAACAATTCTTGCTTTAAGACTCATTCCTTAGGCACTTCAAACAATTCTTGCTTTAAGACTTGTTCCTTAGGCGCTTCTAGAGACAGGTCCATTATGAAACTTACTTCTAGAGATACATGGGGAAATAGCTGTCTAGCAATCTATTCTGCAGACAGTGGATCAATTCATAGCATGTTAAACACAAATCATGTTAAGGAGGTGCAAAAAGGAGAGCGCCCTCAAATTATGTTAATGAATATTGCCGACGATGCTAAGAAGACATTTCTTACCAAGGTATGTGATTTTCTCCCCGATGCTGTGTGAACATTTTTTTTTCAGCAGTAGTTTGTAACCCTATTGCCAGATTTAAAGAAACTTGGCTATTATAATTTTGTGCTAGTTTGGAAGAAACAGTGCTAATTACAGTAGGTTGAAACAACCAGAAAGCGGTTTCTTTTGTTTTGTAATTTTTTAGGGTTTCCATGTGTCATTAAATGTCAAAGCATAAATTTTTACTTATATAATATCTTACCAAGGTGGATCACGGTTTCTACTTTTCTAAGAGCAAGCAATACTAAATTGGTATTTATCACATTTAGCTGATTATTGCCAGGCTGGAATTTTTCTGGCCATGCTTAGCTGCGGCTGGTGGTCCCAAGGGATCCATGCCTATATGTTCATAGGAAACGAGAATATTCTCATTTTATTAGGCAGTCATAGTTTCTTGACATCAGTGATGTGCCTTTGTCTATTTGGCCTGTACCTGGTTGTTTCTTTGACGCTACGCCAATTTTTTTTACGGTTTTCAGAGCTCCACATATCTTGGAACATTGCAGTGTTAAATGGTCTTTTAATACATGGTTCTTTTTAATAAACCAGTTTTTTTTTCACGACAAGCAAGAATCGATTTAATGTACTGTCTGTTGGGTTTTGAGTTTTTTCCCCTTATATATGTTGCCTTCTGGTGCTTCTAGTTTATGACCTTTTAATTGGTTTTGATGTCAAGAACAGATAATTGAAGATCTTGGTGGTTCTGTTACTTCGGATGGAAGCTTATGTACACATGTTGTCACGGGAAAGGCAAGAAGGACAATGAATTTCTGCACAGCTCTGTGCTCTGGGTTAGTTAGATATTACATTTTTCCTGCTGCGAAACAGATACTATTCCATTTATGAGAATTAAAGAATTAAGAAATTCCTTCTTGGCTGTTGCTCTGTTGTATTCATTTTCGAGTTATTCATATTTTACCTCCTGTTTTGGTGTTTCTAGGTGATTAGCTCAAGCCTGGTAGTTTATATATGTTGGTCTTGGTTGCATAGATGTTTACCATCTTGTTTCTTTAATTTTTATTTCCTCATCTTTCATCTACAGTAATTTATTAACCTAGTCGTCTTCATCAACGAAATTTGTGTGATAATGTGTCGTTCGCTCATATTCATCATTAAATAACATAATGTATAGAAGTAAACTGCTTTAAAGTATTTACAAATTTGGAGGTATATGCGCATAAGTTCTGAACTTTTATAGGATAAAAATGATATAGGAATTTATAGAAGTAAAACAATGTTTATTTGGTATCTACAATGACACCATATGGCATATTCTCTAGTCCTTCCGTTTTGTGTATTTCTCGTCCTTTTTTCTATCATTCTTTTTTTTACCATAATTTACTAACGGGACAAGTTGCTTTTACGTACAACGATATTTACCTTTTATAACAAATTATTGCATGCCATGCAGAGCTTGGGTGCTATCTACGACTTGGTTAAAAACAAGCTTTAGGGAAGGGATATTTGTTGGTGAGTAAAAGACATCCAGATACCATAATATTTTGCAATACCTTCCCAAGTAAATTTTCTAAGCTTGCTGCTTTCTCACTTGTGCCACAGATGAATTTCCATTTCTTTTGCAAGACGAGGATTATTTGTCTAAATACAAGTCAGATCTGAAAGACGCTGTTCTTAGAGCAAAGGCTCATCCTCAAAGTCTGTTAAAAGGTTATGAAATTTGTCTTGCCAAACATGTTCAACCCCCCAAGGACGTTTTATCAGCCATTATCAAGTCCGCTGGTGGACAAGTAAGTTAACAGAATTTCAGCTTTTAACTTTCAGGTCCTCTTTTTTCTTTTGAAAATCGGATACGATGGTCATTACAAGGCATTGATACATCAGGAAGCGATAATACAAAGATACATCAAGATTATTAATAGAATATGCACTATAACTGCATGGCATGCGCATCATCGTATTTAAATGGAACGACGTACATTCGTGTGTTCCTTCGTATGCTAACATTTTTTGCGCGCATATGACAACCGATTAGTCAAATGGAAGAAGTTTCTTACTCTGGTAAAGTACAGCACTATATTTGAGCATAAATTTTGTATTGCCAGGTTCTTCATCGACTTAGTGAAGTAAAAGAATCATCAAGAACGATCTTTGTGTCCTGTGAAGAAGACATGGAGGACGCACTGGTAGCTGCGAAGAGAGGGATATGGACTTACAGTAGTGACTGGTTTATGGGTTGTGTCATGAAACAGGAACTTGATCTCGAAGCCCCTCAGTTCGCAGAGTCGCTATAGCCTATAGTGGTAATCGACTTTGTAGTTTTCCATGCACCACTCTATATGTTACAGAAGGAAACTGAATTTTCTTATGTGTATATACCATCTTCCAATGCAAATATCATGTTATGACTTCTAAATTATGAAGCAATAAATGTCATTAATTTTGATTTACTGATTGTCCACAAGTAAATTTTGGTTTTTCGCCCTAGAAAATCCTCCTTTTAGCTTTCACATTCATCTCACTAATACACGAAAAGTAGGGTTGAGCTGAATGCATTTTAGGTAGATAAAGATTCAATCAAGGAAAGGTTGGACATTCCAGTAAGGTTTACACAGTTCACACATAATTTGCACTCAGGTTTGCAGAAGTTTGTATGGATTTGCAAATGTCTCAAAGGTGTTTGCAGGGCTAAGCCTAAAAATTAATGTACATAAAGCCCTACCAAAAAGATATTGAAATGACTTCTTGATGAAGATTGACAAGACGAAATATACTATCGGCCTACTTCCCTCCTACTTCCCTCTTTTATGTTATAATTGCTTGGATCAATTTATATTACGAACAATAGCTAAAACAGAAAATCTATTCGGTCGAGCTAATACCTAAGCTTGGCCCGAGCGATGAGGTGGCTCACTATATTGAGAGGGAGTCAGAAAATACCTAAGCTTAGCCCGAGCCATGAGGTGGCTCGCTATATTGAGAGGGAGTGGAAGATGTATGGCGCCAGTGTGCCTTGGTTTTTCTTTCATGATGAACTGACAAGGACCCGAGCAGTACTAGGTTGTCACACAGAACTTACAGACCCAAAGCAACAAGGTAGAAAGGGAAAGGCAGTCAGCCTAGAGTAGCAGCCAACAAGGGAGGGCGAAGTTATAACTAGGTGATAGCAGCCTAGAGTAGCAGCCAACAAGGGAGGGCGAAGTTATAACTAGGTGATAGCGATGTCATTAACTCAGGCAGTTAAGACTTTCGGTAGCTAATATGGAGTTATTTCAATAAACCAAGATCTCACACACCTCTAAAAGGCTAAAAGCTGTTAACATGCTGTAAAAGAGAGAACAAGTGAAGCAGACAGAGGGAGGGAGGGAGAGAGAGAGAAGCATATTTCAGCAACCAAGAATAGAACTAGATAATTGAAACTCAGACAAAAGAAAAAACTGAGTTCTACCATCTGACAAAACTGTTTAATATATAAATGAAGGAAAATAGTACTATATGATTGGATGAAGAGAGAAAGAATCCTAAAAACCCAAAATGAATCTTTGTCCATCTCTATTTAACATCTTCACACAACCTGGGGTTGTACCCCACGACTCATTTCTTCGCAGATAAACAATGTTTTGTCTTAAATAAACCACAGAACGGCTTCGCCTTTACTCCACAAACTCACCCCAAAATGTACTTGAAAATGGTCTTCCTAAGCAATTACAAATAACGATAATGGAAGCTCAATAAGACCATTTGTAGTTCACCTGAGTAGAATCATCTTTCAAGGCTTCTACTGTATAAAACTCTCCAGATAACCATAACACTAATACGGCTTTCTTCCTATTTTTACAAGATGAGTGATGTATAGCCGCATAGAACAATAAATAACCTCCTGGTGCCATATTTAGACTTGTTTGTAGAAAAGAAGATAGGCCTGGTCGTGCAAGACTTTGTTAGTACCCACAGCAGTGACAGAAGCATCGTCGTAACGCAACCACTGGCCATCAGTATAGCGAGTATCAGCTGTATAATGGCCCTTAAAAGGGTCCCTCCCATGATGAGTTATTGTAGCAACTAGTTCATATCTTCGACCCTGCAATAATGAGTGGTTAGTAAAAAAAACATATAACACAAGCAGTTCATGATCAGAGCACTAACTGTTTGTATCTTCTGATATTTTAAGCTTAATTAGTGTTTAAGAATTATCCGCATAAATGGACACCAAACCAGAGCCCAAGGATCAGAGAAATGAAGAGAAAAACAAAGCTAACCTCGGATGACGGAGAAACAAGCAACTCACGTCCCAAAACCAGCTCAAGAGGAAACCACACAGACTTATGTAGTTTGGTGCTACCACGACTTCCATAGCTAAACCTCATAAGGTGCAATATCATTATCTTGGGAAGTGTTTCTATCTTGATAGATTTGCTAGCACTCACTGATGCAACCTGAAAATGTCACACGTTATTAATAAAGATGAAATAAATTTTTTGCATCAAAACAATGTTCTTTTTGTTAATCCATCCTTGCATGGAAAAGAAAACAGAAACCCGCGGTACAACCGATGAAGTAACCAAGTGAAGTACCTTTCCAGCTGCAGATGGTTTGTAACCTTCCAGTGTTTCTGGGGCAGAAAACAGATGAAGTGCATCCTCAACATTACGAACAGCATCTGGGAAAATATCGAGGTGGAGCAAGAGATATGGCTGAATAGTTGCAGATGGCGTGTTACCTGCTTTTCAAAACGGAAATTGATAACTAAGGACTTCATTGAATAAATCAAGCCACAAAACAAGAATTCAACTAATTGAATACATTTGCATTATACCAATGAAAACTGGTCATATTTTTTCCAACTCCCAGAGTGGATTAATTACAAAATTGTATGAACTACAAAGTAGACAGATATTCTTTACAAACAGGTCCAATTCAATTCAAAAGGATACTATGTCACAAGCACATAGATAAACTCTTTTTTGGAGTTCAACTATTTACCAGCAATTCATATTCTTTCTTGTAACTTCTGCATGAAACCCATATTACTCACACATTATTGAACTTTTCTCTTCATTTCTCGAAAATCTGGTATAAGCATATAACTTCATTGATTTTTTTCTTCTAATTTTAGCCACAGCCATTTTGGTGAAAACATATAAAAAGGAAAATTGCAGGTAAGATTTTCTGCTCATTGAGTCTCAGTGGACACTGTATGTTAGCTAAAATTACTTAAAGGAAATGGGAACACATAGATTGTCCAACCATATTATATTTTCTGTTCTATTGAATTGAGATGCTGAAAAAGTTAATCAGGCATGGACAAAAACACATTAAAGTAATATATTGCTAGTATGCAACTAGGTATGCATTAAAGGTGTAAAGTGATAAACTATGTTTATAATATAACTTCACAGAATTGCAAAAATATCCCCTACCTCTTGCCTTCACAACGCTTTTCAGTTTTCCTCCAAATATATCGCTTAATTTTGAGGGAGTGAAGCTTTGTGTTCTGGTCACTGCAGATTTGTTCTTCGGCCCCACAGTTACCCACCCGTCATCTTCTGAAGATGAAATCGTAGCTAAGTTTCCCCCATTTGAGCTTGAAGAATTCCCATCACCCTTGAGTGATTCATTATGCATTTGATCCATGACAAAACTCAGAAACTCCTGAGCATCTTCTTGCCTAGAAAAGAACAGGAAGTTCATCGCCAATTAGCCAACCTTGACTAAGTATTTTAAAACAACATAAATAGAAGTTGTCCGCACAATAACCAAAACTCTATAACACGTGTCATTCAAAAACAGAAATAACAACATGCAACAAAATGGATAATTCTTAAGAAGAAAATTTGAAAACAATACTGTGGTCTGGAAATGGACAGTAGATGCGAAGATAATTGTAGAAATCAGTCACAAACCTTGGTCTGCCAGATATGCTATTCGGTAAATCTGGAGTGAACTTTCTCAGAATTGGTTCAAACATGGCAGGAAGGAAGGAAATTCCAGTCTCATGAACCACCATCCGGGTCTTCTTTGAGTTTGAATCAGCAGGCATGTCAAACTGGGATATAAACTCAACAAATGCATGTAATGTTGGATTTTCCATCTGGAAAAAGATATCAAAATCAATAATATGCAAATTGGTGAGATAAATCATAGATATTCTGGTCCAGGTACTAATACATATACACTCTATGTTGAATCATTGAGCTTAATACCAGAAACCATATGAAATAAAGAACCAGTTCAAGAGGATCAAACCTTTGGAAGATCACGGGTTCTGAGCTCTTGTAAAAGTTGAACAAATGGAGAGCAAGAGAGAAGAGCCTGCAGTGTTGCATTGAGAAAGCATAAGTTTCCCGGGTTGATTAAACCTCGTGGCAGTAGACCTTTGACAGCTAGAGTTCCCCCATTTGATGCCTTGTGAAGATCTTTTACTGAGGTCGTAACATCCGACTTATGAAGTGTCTGCTTTGGTAGAGCGTTAGAAGTTAATATTCCATTCCCAAGGCCTGTCCATACAGACTGCTTAGGAGCAGCATTATTTTGAGCAATATGTGATGAAGGTAAGTCCCCAGAGGTCCTCTTAAGATCAGTTACTCCATTACCAATGGAAGAACCATTGGGGTAACCAATGACACTTCCATTCTCCTTCATAGTTGCCGAGACACTCTGGAGATCATCATTTGCCGTCTTTACAGCTGCCTCTTCATCTCTGGTCAACTTTGGCGCGCGGTCACTCTTTGAACCTTCGGAAACACCATTCTTCTTGGGATCAACACTCAAGTCAGTCAAGGCTCTAATAGTTGCAACATCTAAGGAACCAAATTGTAATTCTTTCTTTTCTGGAGACTGACTAGTGCTTCGCGGTGACTGGTTTTGGATTTTCTTGATTTCATCTTTGGTGAATGACCCGAATACTAGTACCTGCTTACACCATTAAAAAAACAATTAGAATAGAACAAGCGTAAAAGAGTAAAATACTCGGTCAATCAGAAAAACAATGCCCTTGATATCCTACTAAACTCGATTTTTTAGGCAAATCTTTATTAGTCGAAATGCATCATCCAGAAATCCTGTAAGCAGGTCCGAAAGATACGCCCACCAGAAAAAAAAAATGGCATACATTTGCATATTGCAATCAAGTAAGGTGTATTGAAGGTCCAATACTATAACTACATCACATTGAACTTATATTTGTACTTATAAAAAGAAAGCATATTCTCGATGACCACGCACTAAAGGGAAATAAAAAGGAAGGCCTTAGATCATTGGAAGATACAACAAATTACTTGATCAATTGAGTAAGAATAGTGTTTCTTTGAAATTAAACTAAAGAAAATATAAATACATTGGCCAAAACTCCCTAAGATAGTTTTCCTTTTCTCAAAAGGGATCTACCCATTGTTTTTAGACTTTCAGACGCCCGGTTGCATGGGTCTGCTTAGGGTTTAGACAAGTTTCCACAGTTTAAAAAGCCTAAAAGAATATTGGCATAACTTTTCAACCAAGACCAACACAAAATTGGGTCGTAGACCCAAGTTCCTTTTTATAAAGTAAGGAAAGCAGTTTAAAACCCTAAATTTAGCTTCTGAAAACAAGTCTTTGGATAGAAAACAGAAGTACTCATAGGATCGTTAATTCACATGTATAAGTGTATTAAAATCGATTACTTCATCTAATTAAGAAAGGGTTGGCTTCTACTGAATCTCTAAAACAAAATCAATACAGCAAAGATAACTAGGGTAACTAAATTTCACTCAAAGTTCATACCCAATAAAAACCCATCATCCAAAACATTGAAACTGATTAAAAAAGAAGTCTTTTTAAAATCTTCAGAGAGAAACCACCAACAAAACAATGGAATCAGGACAAATAATTAAGAATAACAAGAGAAAATAAACGCATCAATACCTCAGAATCTGTCATCCTGTGAAAGAGAGAGGGATAATGAGGACGGAAGCAGGAATTTGGGTTTTGCGAATTGAAGAGTTGAAATCAGAATGGGGGTAAAGAATGAGAGAAGGAAGGGGTATAAATAATGGAAGGGTTAGGGTTAAACAGTCAAAGTTTCTCCTTTTAGAACTGGGATTAGCAGAGGAGAGATGCTCCTCCTACTACCGACCGACCATCGAATTAATACGAGAACAAACTCTTCTGCCGTTTTAGGGTTTTTATTGCTAAAAAGGGAATACAAGGGTCGAGGGAGTGGTATATCTTTTTGTTTTTTGAGAAACCCTAGGATTTCTTTTTTTCTTCAATATTTTTTTTATATAGAATTAATATATGAACGATTTAAAATAGGCCAACTACCCTTGGCTACCGTGGTAAGAGGTTTGATCTTTCACGGTTGCAGTTGATATATGAGGCTCGGCCTTCAAGATATTCTGGTTATCCAATTTGATTGATGGTATGTTTGGGTTGTCAGTTGATATCTGAGGCTCGGCCTTCCAAGGCGTTCATGATATTCTGGTTATCCAATTCGATGTTAAGATGTTCAACGTTTGATATTGAGCCCACTGAATACGGAGACAGGCTGCTTTCGCTTCACTTTTTTCATAGATCGGGCTCTACGGGTTGAGGCTTAACTACGATGAACAAAGATTCATGATGACTTGAGATGAGACATATGTCAATGGCTTCACATAAGTTGGTAAATGAAGCGCCTACATTCACTTTGATGGAAGGAGTTTGAGGCGGCAACCGTTTGGTCCTCAACATAATTAATGTAATTAACTGAATGTGGTCTGACATGGAAATTTAGGAAGTCAATAAACCTCCGATGATATTTTTGGTGGTTTCTTCAATACGTTGAAAAGTATAAACACGTTGAGCTTTCTATATATGTCATAAGATGACTGCAAAATCTACATTACGACTAAAATGGTATTCATTCTTCCATTAAGAGATCCATTCGTGTATTGAGACAATCTTGTCTGGGTTTATATTGAAATAGAATCATACGTTCATGGTTGACCCGCATGCTCAATAGATTCTTCTATACCACATTTAATACATGTTAAATCTATATCTATGTAATTATTGTCAGAGTATGTGAGATGTGTTAAAGGTATAGTCCCGCGTGGGATTAGATAGTCTCACATCGCTTACGAGAGTATCTGGAGCCTGAGTTATAGGTCGCTCAAGCTTAGTAAGTGTGGAGGCCTTTTGGGGGGCTCATGCCTTCGCCAAGAACAAAATCTCGTGTCTGTGTGAGGTGGTAAATCGGGAATAATATCGACAACTACTAAGGTTTAGGGTGTCACAAGTGGTATCAGAGTCGAGGATGGCTTTTCGTTGAGGGTGGGGGGGATTGTGATAGCTCACAAGATTGTCTGGAGCCTGAGCTACAAGTAACGCTCAAGCTTAGTAAGTGCGAGGTCTTTTGGGGGGCTCGTGGAGCCTTTCTCAAGAACATAACCTCGTACCTGTTTGAGGTGCGAAAAGTGGAGACAATATCGTTAACTGCTTAGTCTTGGGGCATCACACTGGTAGAGCCATGAAACAAAATTTTCCTAGAAATATTTTCATACGAGGACTCGTGTTAAGGCCAAGCCAATTCAGTAATCATTTTGTGATCTTTAGACATAACCATGAAATTGTAAACAGAGGATATCGTAAATTTTCTTGTGTTAGTGAGAAGGACCATTGAAGTTTACTACTTTCCATATTATTTAGATCAATATGAAGAATCACATTAACAGATCCAATGGCCAGACCAAAAGTTAATTTAGTGGTCATGGTTAGGGGTGGGAATGTTGCCCGCGAGCCCGAAACCGCCCATGGGTACCCGAGCCCATGATTGACCACGGGCACCCGCTACCCGTTGCGGATAGATCCCGCCCGACCCGATGAAATTTGGTGGGCGGGCGCGGGTAAAACCCCTTGCCCGACCTCCCGCCCACACCCGAGTCCGATAGGGCAAGTTCGGTTGGTGCCTATATATATATATCCGCCCATTTGTGGTCCATTGGGAAGCCTTTAAGAAGAAATTCACTTCAAATCTTCACTAAGGGGAGAGAACGTATGTCGTTAGATGAGGGATCTATAAGATATCGCTCATCCGTTAGATGTAGGGTTAATAACTCCATCACTACCCTATTATATATACCCCACGTTCCCTCTAAACTTCTGCCTTTTCCACTTTTCTTTCTGTCGTTCTGGTACTCTGCTAATGTTTCTCTTTCTTCCATTTCTTTCTCTCTAGTTAATCTTTCTTTCTTTATCTTTCCTCTATGAGTTTCTGATTATCTATAACTAAGACCAATACAATTCTGTAAACAAGATCTATTACTAAGACCAAATACAAGCATATATATATATATATATATATATATCCATTAACAATCTACTGAAATATGAAAGAAGAAATGAAGTGATTCCCTAAACAAACAAATAAAAAAATCATTTAGACTTGGATGAAGAACTATGCCCGATATCCGAGCCGCCCGTTGCCCGTCAACCGACGCCTTTAGTGGGTGTGGGCGGGCTTTGGGCAGAGGAAAATTAAAAATTACCCGCCCGATCTACCCGACCCGCCCGAGCCCGAAGTGTTTTTACCCGTGGGCGCCCATACCCGCCCGATTCCCACCCCTCGTCGTGGTGTACCTTCTAGCAAATGAGAGGTTACATCACATTACCATTATTGCTAGTATTTTTCAGGTCCACGAATGATTAAGTTTCACCCATTCAGGTTTAGGAGATTTTTGGAAATATTTAGCTTTTAAGAACTTTTCTCGTATGTTGGAGGGTTCCATTTTGAACCTCCAAGCAAGTTTTTCGTTTACCAAGGGAAGCAAGATTGTCGAGGAGGAGATTGTGAAACGTTAGTCCTACTGGTGCTTAAAAGGCCCGATCGGGCCGATCCGACAGAACAGGTCAGGTCGGTCTACTGAACGGGCTCAGCTAACCCGGGTTGAAATAGTCACGGGGCGGGCCTCAACTCGCGTTGGGTATACCGTGGGCCAACCCGAGACTGAAACCTGACCCACCGCAAATTTTTTTAATTATATTAAATTCTAAAATAATAAAATATGGATCCATAATTTATTTTGAAAGGTATAAATCCATAGTTTAGGAATGATTTTATTGAAAGATTTTTTGGGATTATCTTAGATATGATTTGTTGAGAATAATTAATAAGATATGATTTACTTTAATATATAAGTTTAGTAATGATTTTTTGAAATAAGAAAATTGGGAATAATTAATAGAGCATGATTTACATAAAATAAATTTAGAAAAGATTTTGTTAGAAAGATTTTAGAAATGACTTTTGGGGAATAATTAGTAGTGTTGGAAATAATTAATAGGGCATGATTTACATAAATAAGTTTAGGAAAGATTTTTTGGAAATGAATTTAAGAATGACTTTGTTAGAAAGATATCTTGGAAATAAATCTTTATTCAAATTGATCCTAAACTTAAGGATTCCTAATGCTTAAAATGAGGGATTTTAAAAATTTATGGACTTTTAAAAAAGGAAAGAAGGGAAAAAATGGATCGAACCGAGGCTGTTGTCAGGTCTGACCCGTCAACAAAACAGAGGCCCAGACCGGGGACCGAAAAGGAACTCGGATTAACCTGATTCGTTTTCTGTATGGGTCAGGTTGGTCCTGCACAGATCGGGCCGCCCCGAGCTTTTAAACACTACTACTTAACCCTCATTGACGTTTTGGTTAACAAATTGATAGGAGGCAATGCCTCAACCAATGTTTGAGCTAACGAGACAATTGACGTCGGTAGGTCAATAAATGTTTTAAAGAAATTTTTTCTTCTTCCTTTTCTTTTCTTCTCTCTTCTTCTGGCCGGAGTTTGGCTGACGACGTTAATTTTTTTTTCTTTCTTCTTATTCCTCCATCCTTCATCTTTGTTCTTCTCTCATCTTTTTCCAACTTCGCCCCTCTTATGTTTTTTCCCGCTCTACTCTCTTTTTAAACTCTCCGGAGAAGGGGTTTCCCTTCGCCGAAGGTCTGGAGAACCAAACATTCATCTGGATTATGCGCACTAGATATAGACAAAGGGTCTGGTTTACCTGTCTCGTCATCTAGTTCTCTAGACCTTTGAGTCTGGAAAACTAGACTTCCGGCGAAGGGGAAACCCTTCGCAAGTTTAGAGAGAGAGAAAGTAGAGAGAAAAGATAATAAGAGAAGAAGAAGAGAAGACGAACAAGGAAGAAGGTAAAGAAAATTAAGGTCGTCGACCTGAATTCTGACCGTCGATTTTTTGCCGAAAGAAGTGAAAATGAAGAAAGGGGTGATAAACACTCTCCGATTTGATTATTGCTTCTAACCATACTAGGTCAACTTGTTTTGACCAAATTTTAGATAAAAAATACATTGTTATTATATGTTTGGACATTACCTATAAAACATTATTGCATTTACTAGTGACTGGGGGCGGGGTAGCACTTCCAAGTGATAATAAATCCCTCTACTTTCAAGAAAACTTACAGAACTGCTTTCAAGAGAGAGGGAAAACCAAGCTTTTGATTGTCTTTCCGGCGAAGGAGCCTTCCTTCGCCGGAGTCCCCTTTGACTTTGAACGGCATGATGTTCTTTTAAGTTATATTGTGTCTTAGATTTGATTTAGAAGTTATTCCTTCTCTCTTTGAGAGAGAGAGGTCGATGGGTATTATATCTCATTGGTGAAGATGTATAAGAGAGACCCAAAACAAATTAAAGTTTACTTTTAATTTTAAGTCCTCTGTCCCTCATCAAACCCACTTCTCTAAACAATGTGAATCAACTTCTTTCATATATCACTAATAATTGAAAGGTAAGGAGAAATCTAGAGAGAAAGTAGTTATATAAGAAGTGAATCTTAACAAGTAGTAATTGAAGGAGGGAGAAAATGTGTAGTGGGTGTTCGATGTGCAAGATCTGCTTCTCCTTATATTGGTGGTTATTTTGATTGGGCTTATCTTTCGATTCGGAGTATTTAGTCACGAGTTCGACAAAGTAAGAGAGAAAAATAATGTTTCTGATCCAACCAACAATGGAACTTCTCATGAGTTTTTAGCAAGACAATTTGCAAGAACAAGAGTTGCTTCTGTCTCTGTTCATGAAGGAGTTGGAAGGCCTCTTAACATCAACTGTCCTCCGAGAAACTTAGTGGTGTTCTTGATGCAACCGTAATTCGTCTCTACTTGGTTCATTCTTCCGACATAAAATTAAGTATAATAAAGTTCTCGACCTTTAGGGTCTTCTCATTCGTGATCTTTAGGATCTTTTTCTTTGTGACCTTGGATCTTTTTTATTTTGTTTTTGCAATATTGTACTCCTTTTCTTTCATATTGTCTTTACTTTTGTATGTTTCATGTTGTAATTTACCTTAGTAAAATAATAACTATTTAGGTCAAAAAATATGCAAAATAGTTGGAAAGACACAAAACATTTGGAAATTATCAAAGAGGTCAAAAAAATCCCGAGAGTGTCCCAAAACAGTGAATTTTCTTCCTTACCCTTAACAAATTTGCAAATGACGCGCATATCCAACATATATAAGGAATTTTAAGAAATAAAAAAATTCAAATCTCTCTTCTTTCCCTCGCGATTATCAGAGACCCTTGAGTTTCCCTACTGAACTCTTCGTTCATCTTCTTCTTCCTCGAATTTTAGGGTTTCTAAAGCTTACTATTTCTCTACAATCCACTAAATCAACACTAAAGTTAGTATGTCCTCACTAAATGTTTCGATTTCTTTAGGTTTCTTTCCAACTTTCTGTCTCTCACGAAAATAGGATTTGTAAACCCTATTTATTTGGTTTTGGGTTTATGAATGTGGTTTACAAACAACTTTTACAGCAACCGATTTACCTAATGTCTTTAAAACCTAATATTATCTTTCACTAGCAAACTTTATTTGCAGTTGTAGATCTGCAAATAGGGTTAAACCCAATATATTTGATCGTGGTTTTTGAATGGTTTCTGATAACATGATTAGCAAAAATAGATCTGCAACTAGGGTTTGCAAACCCTTTTTTGTCAAAAGCTTTGGGAATAGGGTATGCAACCCTTATTTGCAGTATAAAATATGCAAATGGGGCTTCCAAACCCTATTTGTTCTTTTTAAATTGGTTTGCTAACACTATTTGTAATAGTAAAACTGCAAATAAGGTTTAGAAACATTTTATTGTTTTAGTGCTATTTTAAGTGGGTTTTGCAAACACCATTTGCAGTAATTGAAATGCAAATAGTTTCTCATGTTGTGCTTTTTTAAAGGGGTTTGCAAACACTGTTTGGAGTGGTAGAACTTGTTGTTTAAAACTATTTTAAATAGATTTTGCAAACACTATTGCAGTAATAAAAACTGCAAATGGTTTTGAAAACAATTGTTGCTTTTGTAAATGGATTTTGCAAACACTGTTTGCAGTGGTAGAACTTCAAATGGGTTTGAAAACAATTGTTCTGCTTTTTTAAATGGATTTGCAAATACTGTTTGCAGTTCTAAAACTGCAAATAAGGTTTAGAAACATGTGATATTTTAA
>BEHA01006510.1:58166-70836 GCA_002897215.1 Eschscholzia californica subsp. californica | reverse complement strand
AAAATCTATAGTTATGATTGACCACAAGAAACTACTGACAAGTTATTCTATTCATTATTTTTTCAATATAAGATGGATATTCCGTGTTTTTGCCATGTTGTGAACTCTGATCATTTTAGTGGCCACATTAGGAGACTTTGTATCCTATCTTGTGTTCACTTCGCTGCATGCACATAATTGTATTAGGACCATAAAATAAATTTATGGTTTTTTGGCCTCCTTCTGCTCCACTCGACCTTGCCCTGCCACCACCTCCTATGTCCATATTACATACGGATTTTCCTACTATCTACTCTGTGAATTTCCTTTTATTTCAAGACTTAGTTCCTGCTGCTATATCAGAATATCATATTAAAGCAGGTCAAATAACGACCAACGACAAGGCAACAAAAAGATATCGGCAACCCCTAAAGGAAACAAAACAAGTCAGAAAGAGCTCACCTATCATTATAGAATAACACAAGATTTGGTTTTTTTGAAACTATTTCTAGTGTACAAATTCTACAATTGGGTCCTCTCTCAAGGAGAAACATAAGGCAAGAGATACGAACTGAGGAAGATATGTAAGATTATATCACACATGTAAAGTCTAAAAATACCGAACTTTGTCTAGTGGAAATTCTTTCTAGTATTTTTGGCCAGGTCATATACAAACACTTAGAAGTTAGAATCACTTCAATTCTATATACATCTTATGCACACACACATAATCTTATGCCCGTAAAATGCTACTCTGTCATTTTTGCACAACTTAACTTCAGTTGATGCAAAAGTTATAAATTGTAAAATAAAATTAATGACCTAATATCTGTATATTCCAATACCATGTACTAGTACCCAATACCCATCTCATGCATGTATTATTATTGTTCCATATGCTTTTCTATGAAATATGAATAACAAATCAGCATAGAAAAAAGAGGACTAGCTGTTCTATACAATGCATATAGAAGCATAAACCGTACCTTTAAACAAAACCAAAAATTGTTAAATTAGACAGAAAAACATAAGACAAGATACGCTTACCATATGAAGCTGTTAAGTCCTGCTCTTTATGATGACTTGAAGCTTCAGATGTAGGAGAATTGGCTGCATTTCGATTTCTCAAACCAAGATGTATAACTAGCTTCTTCCCCTTTACATTCTCCGACTTGCTAGAATTTTTTCCACTTCCTTCTCCAAGGTAGGAACCATGTGATTTCCGACTATGGACCAGCCCCGGGGACTTATCTTTGTTATTCACCTTAGTCTCCTCGCCAAAGTTGTGCTTCATAATTCCTGCCTGATTAATAGAGCAGTTCTCTTTGCTTTCACCTGAACTTTTCACGATTTCTTGTATCTCACTTCTATCATTCTTTTGATCTTCCAAGCTAAACTTAAATGTCTGTCTGTCATATCTTTGAGGATCTTCTGCTGCACAAATTGACGTTACATTATTCCCTTTTTTCTTTTCATACTTCTTCTTTGACTTTTTTCCAGACTCTTTAGGTTTCTTTGCACTTATATCACCGGAACTATTGAAAGAAGTTTTAGAGATACGTCCATAATCACTTTTCGGTAAAATGGAGCTGTTTTCTTCATCATCTGAATAAGGTGCAATTCCTGCTTGAGAGGGAAGTCCTGCAGCAGCCCTCAAGGAAGCAATTTGATCTTGATCCGCTTCATCTCTTCTCCTCCAAATCTCTTGAACAGCATCATCAAGATCCTTGACCTGGAATTAAGTAACAGATAACCATATTAATAATAAGGTGCAAACTGACCCAACCCGACCTCTAGAATTAAATAAACAGAGAAACACCTGGTAACACTCCCCACGGCATGCAGTACACTTGTAGTAGAGATCTTTGTCTGCTTGGAACTGCAAATACTTCTCGTCACTGCATAAGATACAGTTCGTATATAAAGAGTTTATTCACTTTGGTATGTTATTATTAACAAGGGATCTTAAAACCTTATGAGAGGTATCAAGTAGTTTGCCACACAGCACTTTTATAAATAACAGAAGATAATTAGATTATAATATACAAGGATTTAAAAAGTATGGAACACTAAAGAACAAAATATGTATGCTCAAGTGGATCAATGTAAGGAAGTCATGCTCCGAAATCCCAAGTCTGGTGGCAAATAGCCATCTGAGTATGAGTTCCAGACCCTTACTCGAGCAAGTCTTGAACTTGAGAAAGCAAAAACAGAACTCTTCAAGGTACTCATTCGACACCACTTATTGGACCCCAGGGAGAAGTAACTTACTTGGCTATTATCCAGGCCTAAGCCTCATTTGAGTAAGTGTAACCCAATTTCTCGAGCGCTTTTCTACAAGCACTGATAAGCTATCTTTGGTATGCACACACAAAGAAATGCTTCTCATTATGACAAACACAACAAAAGAAATAGAGATGAAAGAGGGGCAACTACCTAGTATAAAGGATATAATCGTACTTCCTATGAAATTTTTTACGACCACTAATATCTTGGGACCACCAGAAGCAAAAATAAACTAATAAAAATTAGATACCGAATGCATATGATGGTCCAGCAGCAATTATTAATCTTCAAGGACGCATTAAAATGGCATTAAAACCCTATTGCAGTTTTCTTTTCAGTCAATTGTCGTTTTATAAATGTTATGAAATACCTTTTCGCAACTGCTTTGCACATAGAAAATGGAGCCACTCAAACTTCTTCTACTTTTCCCTTCTCATGTGTGTTTACTGCCTTTGAGTAATATGGTGTTATGTACCGAATAGAAACTTTAAAGAAGCACTTAATGAAATGGTAGATTGTGAGATAACTTGGATTAAATGTGAGTTCGCATTCAGAGAAAGCTACCTTGGTGCTACTTTTTGTTTTGTTTTGTTTCCTAATCCCTGATTCATTTCTAGGCAGCTTCTGGATCCTCCTTACCTACATCACTACATGTCTTGACATCCTTTCAAATCTCGATTCTAAATTAAATCAATATTTTATAGTTCATTTTAGTAATTTCGAAATTTTGACTAGTTTACCTAAGATCGTAAGACCACCACCTACATAAGAAAATCTAGTACTTTCTAACAAGTAACAACATACAAGGAAGAGGTTGATTTGGACATAATTTTTTGTTTTTCTCCAAATAAATCTATGTGGCATCTCATGTGAAGTAATGCATTAGGAGTTGAAAGCATTTCGTGTAATTAGCTATTTACAGGATCAGGTTGAATGCCACTTCAGTTTCTATGAAGAAAATACGGACCCTTTTTCTTTGAATAGGTAAGGAGCAAAGAATAGATGAATGAGAAACAAAAAATATTCATTTAAAGTTCTAGAAGTCTGAAACATAGGAAAAGCAAATACCTGATCCCATCACACTGGCAGTGAACCCAGCGTTCACAAACATCACAGCAGACCATGGGAGTTGTTTCAGAATCTCTGTAAACCTAAAAAGAAAAAACAAATTCCAGTCAACTTCTACAATAAAGTATGACTGGCGTGCTTGCCTGAAGATGAAGCAACTAGTACCCGCTACTGGGTCTTGCAATACATCACCAATTATATGTATGAGGCAAGAAATAAGTACCTTTAAGCAAACAGGACAGTACTTTCCCTTCACAAATAATCTCCCACAAGCATCACAAAAACTATACCCTAGAAACCACCTGCATATTATATTAATGTAGACAATAGGTTATATATCCACCATTACATTTAAAAATCAAAATTCAATGTTAAATCTAAAATTAATCGACGTTTAGGGAAGCAGTACTGGATAACACAGTTCGAAAGGGAGATTTCTTTTGTCGTCAAGTATATTAACATTTCTCTGGTTCCACTGATCACAGTCAGCTAATTAAGTCTTTGAAGCTTAAAAAGGAAGTACTTTAGTTTCTAGTAAAGAGAAAAAAATTAAAAAGGTTTAATAAGACGGTCGAGGCTAAATTAGGAAGCAAGGATTGGTATTCCTAATGACGTTTAACTTCAGATTTCCAAGCTATCAACCTTCTCCTTTAAGGATATTTTTTAACCGGGAGTCTGTCTTGAGAGAAGAGATATAACCAATTATTTCTACCTGGAAGTGCCCCCATGTGGCATGTATTATTTTAACCAATTTTATACATTTCCTGATATTGCCTTTACGCACATTCATCCACACATATATGTACTATTTTCTTTCAGCCCTATCAATTAATTTGTGCTAATTCTTAAAACAGAATTAATGCATTAAATTTTTGTTCATTGCCTTCTAGGGTTACTTCATTTAATGGGCTAAGATGTAACTAGGCAGGTTACCCACACTATAAGGGGAGACAAAGAAATAAAAGAAACGATGTTTATAGATCATTCTCAAATCTTCTAAATGTTAATTGTATTTAAGTCCTCTTCCAAGTGAAGTAACTAAATGAAAGACAAATGAAATGGGTGATCAAAATCATGGTGACGCAATTGGTACCAACAGGCTTCCGCTCTCCAATTGTGGAAAGTTGAAAAATATATAAGACAACAGAACATACCTTGTACTTAGCCCACTACCATGAACAGTGGACTTACAGCTGTGACACCTCGTGTGTTTTGGGCACAAATAAGTTCCAGTACTAACATTCTGCAGTATCCAACCAAAAGAAAAATTTAAGTAAATTATCCATTTTATGGAAGTCCAAGCTACGAAATTACAAATACCACCTTGTGTGGAGGTTGCTGGCAGTAGCAATGGTAAGCACCATCACACCGTTTACAAAACATGAACTTTGTTGGATCTCCAGTTCTTCGACATATCTAGAAAGAGAAAGCACATCAGAAAAAGAGTAAAACTGGTAAGTAATAACATGATATATAGAACCAAATTTTTAAAAGAATATTACTATGAGACTGACATGAACGTAGAAGCATAAGGCCCAGGGCCACATAATCCAACACAACTGATGCATGCTAAAAAAGAGTTTAGTTTAAAGATCTTTCTATTGTTGCTACTGTATTTGCAGGTAAATCTTTGGGCTATAGATGATATTCTAATTCCTTTAGATTTCTATTTCGACTATTAAAGACCTATCTTTTCAGTAGGGGCTGGTTGAACCCCCATAGTAATCACTAGTGATGGTTGTTCTTCACTTCAGCAGTTGAAGTTTATTTGAAGATCAATATACCTCCGCAAAAAAGATAAATAAAAGTAGTCCTCAAAACCTCTTACTTAAAGACAATAAATAGAAGTTTACTTTCCATCATCTTCTCCAGATTTCTTTTTTTACTTCTTAACAGTTGCCAGTACCCATACTAAAGCTGGTCCAGTTCGAACTCATGGTAGTGATTTGAATCAGTCTCAAATAATCAAAATGATATTAACAGTTGTTTGGAAATGACCATAAATCCTAGTGTAAACTAGCTTCTAAAACTTAAATAAAGAGAGCTTTAGATTTCAAAACCTGAGGACTCTTCTTTTAATCATTTGAATCGACAAATGCCTTCCCTTGAGAGACGACTAGAAAGTAATTTTGCACAAGGAAGGTCAAACTAATCAAAATCGAGCTAATCGAAAACTGAAGAAAAAAAAAGAAGATTTTCTCCATATCTACACCCGAAAACGGTGTACACTAAAGTATCAGAAAGAAAATTTACCAAAACTAGATATAACATAAATCCCAGTATGCTTGAGTCTCCTAACTTAGAGGAGTAGATTGCTGTTGGGCTGATATCTTTGACCCACCAAATCATGCAACATGGGTACACCTATTGATGTACCTATATTACTTTTTTGACGAACACTTGACAACAAGGGTGACCATTCAAACAAGAGAAAATTAATAAACTAAAAAATAACACACACACACACACACCAAATACCTCGCAAGTTCTGCATGAGGGGCATACCCATGAACTCCAATCAAATAAATCTGCAAAAAAAGAAGGTCATTAACGCAAAGAAAAGAGCATTTCACGGAATATTTACTATAGATGATACGCATCGTCACGAACCTCTGTGCTGACCCCATTTCTTTAGGCAACGCCCATGATATCTTTTTTTGCACATTTTGCATGAAGGCATCTTTGTTGCTTTTTCACTTCCTTCGTCTTCGCCACGAAAACATATACGACACATTACTTTAGTAGAGGAAGAATTTTGATATTCTCCCAAAGCATCAGTCCCTGCTTCTCCAGAGACCTGAAATAACAATAATAGAATTACGAAACAACTAAAGCAATGAGACAATATCAAACAAAGAAACTACTATCGAATAATTCAAATACTAATGATCAAATTATCACTGAACTTTTGTTCTCTCTTCTCTATGAAGTATAGACTAAAAAGGCACATAGTTTTCTATGCTATTAACAACCTCACAATATAATCACTCATTCAATTCATTAGGGCAAAAATTCAACACATTGAACAAAATTCAATTACTTGTTTTTACAAGGAAGAAGAAACACAACAACAAAAACAACTATAGAGAGAGAGAGACTCACAGCCAAACTTCCAGTTTCGAACTTACGGGCATAATCCTCAGCTGCAAGAGAAGCCTCAACAGCCTTTTTCTGCAACTCGAAACGCTTTGATTGCAGTGACAAAAGTTCCTCCCCACGATCCTCTCCATCACCACCACCACCACCACCACCACCACCGTGAGTATCTCCACCTCCCAATCCATCAATCGGAACAACAGAAGGAGGAGGTGGAAGTGAAGCAGGGGGAGGAGGAGGAGGAGAAGGCACAACCCGAGGAACCAAAACCTGTACAGTAGTAGTACTACTAATAGTTGTATCATTTGGAGTAGTATTAAAGGAATTGGTGAAGAAGTCTTGAACCCTAAAAATTTGGTCCAAGAAATCCTTCTTCCCTTTAACTGTTTGAAGTTTCTGAGGAAACCCAAGTGTGCAGAAACATATAGTTCGACTGCAAAAGCAATTGAAACAAACAATTCAGTTACTTAAATACTGTAGAGAGAGAGAAGAAGAAGAAGAAGAAAGAAGAGAGAGAAAGAAAACCATGTAATTGGGCAAGCGACATGAAAAGCCATCTTCAGATTTGTGAAATTGGGATTTCTGAAATCCTTTCTCAGAGAAGGGATTTCACTACCCACTTCTGACAGTCTTCAATTTTTTTTCTTTTTATTTTTGAGAGAAGAAAAATGGCTCCCTTCTTTTGAGGAGGAGGAGGAGGAATACACACACAGATTGAAATAAATCAAGGGTGGGTCTCTCGGGTTTTCTTCAAAATGTAATTTCGGGCTAGGGTTAGTTTGGGCTCGGTTTTGCCTATCAAAATGGAATGATTTGGTGCCGGTATCTAATTCTAGGTACTATTGGGCTACGGGCTACCTGTTTCCGAGACAATAAAAAAGGGCAGCTGATTTGGGGAAATAAAAAGATAATCAAGGGGAAAAGTGGAAACCCTATAACACATAAACCAAACATACCCTTAAAGTCGTCGGTCAGAGTTAGCAGGTGGCGACGGCCAGCGACTTCGTTCTCTCCTATCTCTCTCTATCTTCTCTCTCTCCCTTTCTTCTCTCCATCTCTCTGTCTCTTCTCTTACTATATTCGACGAAGGGGAGGAACCCCTTCCTCAGAGTCTGGTTTGAAACTCAAACCAGACGAGTCTGGTTTCGTCTGAAAACCAGCGGTTTGACGAAGGGGCTCCTCCTCTTCGCCGGAGATATATAGAGAGAAAACAAAGAGAGAGAATATGAGGTGAGAGATGGCGGAGATGATGAAAATGTGGTCAACTCGTGGTCGCCATAATTTATGGTGGAAGTCATCGGTGTTCATGGTAGAATTGGGAGAGGTAGAAGTTGAAAACATAAGAGTTTGAGTGTTTGGAGGAAACAAAAAAAAATTCCACCCAAACTTTGTACCTCAGATAATTTTTTTATTTTCCCAAATCACCCACCTAAAAAAATTGTGGATACAAACCGTTTTTTCCCCAACTCCGCACCACCATTTCTTCTCCAAGTTCATTAGGATTTTTGTAAATTTTATTTTTCAGATGTTTCTTTTTTCCTACGGCCGCCACATCACCTTTTATCTCATTTCTCTAATCTCATAATTTCCAGCAACGACAATGATTCCCTTCGTTGGGACTCCCTTCGTCTTATATGAAAGGAAGGGGTTTCAGACCCTTGCTCGAGAGTTTTGTGGTCGATCGATCACGAACCTCTCACAAACATCTCGTGGTCGACCAACCACAAAATGTGTTGTGGTTGATCGACCGACCATAAAACTCTTGATCGAAGGTTTGAAACCTTCCATAAAGGTTTCACATGAAATTCTTTTTCGGCGTCTTAGATGAAGAGAGACACTGCAAAGGAAACTTTTCCCTTCGCCTGAGTCGTGAAGATTGAAAGAGAGTTTTAGAGAGAGAAAAACCAAGATTTGGCAGATAGATAAGGAGTGGGATAGAGGGATGACAATGGTAGTGGTCGGAGTTGGGAAGAGATGAGGAAGAAGTTTTGTTGCTCGATAAAACCGACAATGTCCCTTTAAAAGTTTGTAGCTTGAGATTTTTATGTTTTCCCAAAGCGGGGCCCTATGGGGAATGATGTGCAATTCTTTGAATTTTGTGCGGACAGAAACACTGAGGCCTTTCACTTTGGAACGCTCTATTCTTTTTTCTTTGGTAGAAACACTCATTTTTATCTCCACCTTCATCTTCGCCACTACCGTCGTGGACCACCATCCTGGATCACGACGTCTACCTACTACAACAATGGTATCCCTTTCATTTTTTCTTCTCTATCATCTATTTATGCCCACCATAACTACCCTCCACATTCCTCCCTTTACTCTCTAACGTCGACAGAGGAGTTCACTTTGCCATCGACAACCCCTTTGTCTCGGGCAAAGCACGTGAGTTCCACGTGCAATTTAAACTCCCCATTGAAAAGCGGTACAACGGAAGGGATAAATCCAACTGTCAATAAAAAATGGTGCAAGTTTAATCACATTATTTTCAAGGTAAGTTCAAAAAATTCTTTCGAATTTGGCAGTGCATAATGTATTGTGGTAGTTCATAGTGTTATGAAAAATATAAGAGTTCTAAATATATAACTAAAACCCTAAAAACGAATCTAATAGTTTCAATCTTGAGAGCAAGAAACCCCTAGTATCGATTAAAACTACATAAAAGTTGTTCTGATCACGAGACATGCAAATGTTTAGATTGTTTTGTTAAGTAAAAGACATGAAGGAAAGATTTTATGCTCGATATATCAAATCTTTTACAGGAAGAAAACAAAAAATATCCTTACTCAATTACGATGAAATTCAAGTAGATCAACACATAATGAATACGATCTATAGGCTTGTTTGATGAAATTGAGAGGCAAAGAACAAATAACCAGTTGGATGATCTGCTTTCATGAAGACGGCGGGTTTTAAGTTTCCTAAGGCAAAAGAAAATATGACTAGAGAGAAAGGAAATAAAGATACTAAATCCAGATTTTTTTTTTTTCGTATTACATTTAGAAGAGGGTAATAGGGATTAAGGAAAATGGGTTTGGACCTTTCTATTTCTTTTTGCACAACGGTAGTTTTATATAAGCATTTTAGGTCGAATTATCGACATTTACTCTTTGATGCATTTGATTAACATGAATAACGTGAGTGAGATTCAGACAAGTCAGCTGATCGAAATTCACGAGTCAGATTCAGACAAATGAGCTAAAAACCACTCAACACTTGGGGTCAGATTCAGTTGCACACACGGTTGGGATGTGTACCCCAGGCAAAGAACCTCCTCCCGCTAAAACCTCTCTCTCTCTCTCACTCTATAAACTTCTTTTGTCACCTTTCTTTTTCTTTCACTCCCAAATCTCTCTCTAATTGCGGTACGAATTTTATTGTGTCTATCTTTGTTGAATGATTGTACCTGACTGGTTAGGGTTTTCTTCAATTTCTATCATGCGTTTGCTCAACCTTATATTAGTGGGATTTGTTAGGGTTCTAAACTTATACTTTCTTTTTTGTTTGCTATTTGTGAGATCAAATTGGAGCATATCTAACTCCTCTTGTTTAGCATAAAACCCTAACCTAATATCTATCTATTAATTTTAATCACTACTGGAAAACATTTGTTGGGATTCCTTTTATTGTTTTGGTCTATATTTGATCATATGATGCTGAAATCAATCTGATTAGAGTTTCTTGGTTTGCTTTGACATTTGACTCCAGCCAAAAACTATCTGATCACTGACTATGGAAGTAGAGGGAAAAACATTGATGCACAAGCTAATGGAGAATTACATTAGGTTATCTACCTTTCAATAACAACTCTAATTTTACATTCAACTCGTTTTTTTCGTTGTTTGTTTATGCTTTCTCTTCGGCATTTCATTTGTCGTTTCATTCTATTAAGAAAATCTACTTGCTAGTAACACTAAAATGTGAATTTGCAAAACTGAGAAACCCATCACAAAAAAGTTATTTTCGAATGGTCTAGAGCTATAGATTCTTAGTTACTCTAAGTCTTATACTTTGATACCTCATTGAGAGTGCAGTTGAAAGTAAGAAGCAAAGCCGGAAACTTTCAAACTAATGTTATCGTATAGAAAAGGAATTCCATAAATTTTAATTGCTTGGGTAAAATATTAGTATTATTGCATTCAAAGTTGAGTTGATGGATGATATGACCAAAACAGACTCAAGGTTCTAAAAGATGGAAGCGTGATAATCTTTAATCTACTTTCTCAGGTAACTTCCCCCTCTCTATCTTTTACTCCTGTATCTTAAATAATTGTCTCGTGTCTTTTTGTATTGTGTCCGTTAGAGGTGAGCTAGATGCATGTTGGTGATTGAGGCGCTGAACTTTTCATCAAGTTACCCAATCTTAATTCTATATTTGTCCACCCCATACCCAAAAAAGAACAGATACTCCCTTTTTGTACTTTCTCTCTATAAATTTATACAGCATGGCTGTAACACTATCGATGGCTCTGGCGAATCCTCCCTGCCCGAAAGGCATAGAGACTAGGGCACCCCATCCAGATATCAGTTCAAGGCAGTCATTGCTCAGTGCAGGGAACTAGCCTATAGGAATCACATTGCAAATATGACCAAACCCGGCGGCTTTTTGGACCAGTAAATATATTTTCTGAAGCTCGGATGGAAATTGCTTGTTGACTGGTGTAGTTTTGTGATCTATTTCAGAAAACCTGCACTATAGTGCTTCAATTACTTTGGCACTTTGTTCACCTTATCATAAGCGTTTGGCATGTTCTGTTGTCTGTGACACAAATGCTTCGGAGCTACATGGTCTCGAGTGGATTATTCAAGAAGTACAATGCTCTGGATTTGAATGAACTTCAGTGCCTAGCCATTGTCGTAGAGAATGAAGATGCTTATGATATTTCAAGAGTTATTAAGCTTTTGCAATGGCTGTCAGGAATTGGTTTGAAGCATGTCTGCCTATATGATATGCACGGTAAGGATGCATCTCACATACCACAGTTAATATTTCACAATTTGATCTCTAAACTAAGTGATCAAGGCTTATACTCTGTTGTTTTAGGCGAGCTGAAAAAAGCCAAGAGAGTCATTTTGCAGGAGTTTGACAATGCTGGATCACGAGAACTGGTATGATCTCGTCTCCTTGTAATGGTCTTCTACGAAAAGCCAAGAAACATATGATCAAAAGTTTTAAACAATGGAGAATCAAAAGTACATTCACGACTTTTCTTATAATCATTCCCATTTTCTTCCGGTTGAGCTGTTGAGCTCTGCGGTTAAGTTAATCAATAGGGAAATGCTAAATGTACAAAGAATCTTTGACAAGATTCTTGACAAAATGCCATTTGAACGGTCCCGATCAAAGTCAAACTTTGAAAAGCTTTGATCAATTTTTGTCTTTTAGTGAAAAAGAGTTATTAAGTCACAAATTTTGTCAAGGATCTTGTACATGTAGCACTCCCGTAATCAATAAGTAATACAAATTAACCAAATTATTGCAGTCAAGTTTCATTTTCAGGACAAATAATTTGGTTGAATAAACAATTTGTCACGATTGGTCGAGAAAATGGTATGTATTTCTTTCAGGCCATTTCTTCGGGGACGGAAATGTTGCGGGGACGGAACACTTTGATGAGAAACGGGTCAATCTGATTTGACTTTATTGGGTTTGAGGGAAGCCTAATTTTATTGGGCCTCATAGCAGGAGAGTGAGATGGTTGTGGTCGGTGGTGATGGTGGTTATGATGGTAAAGTAAAGATGAAGGGGGCTGTTTGTGAAAAATAAGTTTAGGGAGTTCTAAAATGAGTGGCCTATAAACATTTCATACCCACAAATTGGAAAAGTTTCACCTTGTACCCTTAAAATTTCCGTTCCTGCAATGATTTTCTCCGTCTCCAAAGCAACTGCCTTCTTTTACTTCCAATTCTTATTTGTAGTATTGTATTATGGCATTCATGTTGGTCTAGTTTTATGTATATTGATATTTTTGTTTGTATGCTGTAAATGAATGTTATTATTGATGTTAGAGCTCTCTTGCAGGGAAATGATTATAATGATAGGTTTCTTGATCAAAAGAAAATGATTGTGGATTTTGCTTCAATCTCCGATGGGAAAGAAGGGATGGCTAAAGCAGCTGATCTTCTTTGTTCGAAGCATTTGCAAACTCGTAGTTCAGATGGGATTTCGGAGGGCCCAATCTTTACAGAAACTGACATTTCTTCGGTTCTGCATCTTGTTGGTTTATTTCGTTCTCTAACT
>BEHA01006510.1:18634-52606 GCA_002897215.1 Eschscholzia californica subsp. californica | reverse complement strand
GATTTTGGGTCTAGTGAAGTTAGACATACAATAAGTGTAAAGAGCCTTCCTGTCTTAATTATTTCGAAATGACAATCTATTCCCCTAACCATAACAAAGTTAGACTCGGGCGATTCAAATTTAGCCGATTCAGACTCAGACGAATTAGATTTAGAGAATCACAAGAAAGAAAGAAGAAAAAAACGAGCACACCTAACCTCAATAGTCGATGAAATGCGTTTGGTTTGTGTTCGAAAATCAAGATACAAGAAAACTATGATTTTTTTTTTCTCTTATTCTTCTTTGGGATAGAATGAATTCCATGAAAAACATATCAACTATAAATTCTGTACCTTTTCAGGTTTACCCTTTGTGTCTGCTATGAAGAATTTCCTTACAAAATGAAACCAGCTCCTCCTCCTTGCCATTGATGAATCATAACCTGTACAAATAACTTTCAGAATCTTAACCTGTCATTTTTTAAGAAATATCTCTTACCCATTTCCTCAAACAAAATCAATTGTACGAAAGAGTTACAAAATACTAATTCGGTAACATTTCGACAAATAATATCAGATAATGTGTGATGATATAACACAAAATGTTTAGTTACCTTTGAAACAATAACAGTCTGTAGTTCTGAAACAAAAAGATAGTGAGTGATAAATAGAGACCTGAAAACTGAAAGAAAAGTGAATGAATAAATGAAGATTAGAACATTCAACTTTCTGATTCCAAATAAGAGTTAATGATCTGTCAAAAAAGAAGAAAACATAAACAAGTGTGTATTATATCTATCATTCATAATGGATAGAAAAAGTTGATTTTTTTTTTTTTCCTTTTTTTTAATGACTTGAAGTGGTCATATCAAAGTGATCAAAGTGTGTGAGGGGCCTGGAAGCCGAAAGGATATCATGCAAAAAGGAAGACCCAGTTGCTCCTCAATGATTCATTCACTATTCTAGCCCTAGGGGCTCACTCACTTCTCTCTCAAACTGCAAATCAAGGAGGAAACTGTCCAATTATTTTCTTTGGCCACAGGTATTTACAGAGTTCTTGAGAGTTTTTTTTTCTTTTGAATGTTGACTAAGAATGGTCATTACATAGACCACATTGATAGTTTGATACGATGTGATCAGGGGCGGAGTCAGGATTTCGCTTTAAGTAGGGTTAACTTAAGTAAAATTTGCATATTAAATTTGTATTCAAATGCATTAGTGCTTGCAAAATGTAACAACGTTTTTTTATTTAATTACTATTGCTTTATACGTTTATTCATTTTATGATAATATTTTTTTTTTATTTTTCTACTAATAGACATACCTAGGATTTGGGAAGCGGAATTTTTTTTTGAAGTTATGATGTAGACGCAGCGGAAATATAAAAACGATAAATAAAGTAAACGAAGAACGGCAAAATAACTGAATAAACTTAATAAACTATAAACTTTGATTTGGTTTTCTCTTCAATATATCATAAACAAAGACTGGACTCCCTTTTATAAATTACTAGACTTTCCTAGATAGACAGAAACTGGACTTTCCTAAATAATAGAAACACTAAAAATAATGAAACTTCCTAAACCTAGATTCATTATGAATCATACTTAAATTAGGACTCTTATTAAACTGCTAATCTTTGGCCGACTAGGACATGTTCGTGTGGCCTTGTGGGGCCATTTGGGATGCTCCTGCATCAGCTCCCCTTTCTCCAGAAGGTTCGTCCCGAACCTTTTCAATGAAGAAAACAATTTGATGCACCCGCATACGATGAGTTTTTCCATACCGATCCGTAATGCCCACTTTTCACGAAATTTCTTGGAAATCCGTAGAAGACAATGATGGACTAGTGAACCCACTAGAATCCGGACCCTTTGAAGCGCCAAGATTCGCAAAATCAACAATAGTGAAGAAATATCCAACAAATTGCGACATCGACCGTCATCTTTGAGTTTCAGGAAAGAAATCACAAATACGACCTTCTTTATTGGGAAAACAATGAATGTCGTCTTCAGTTCCAATATGAAAACCACCTTGTTTCGTTTCATAACCACCTGAAATAACTGAACAAGGTGTCGACTATCTTCAAACCCGTAGAAGAAACTCGTAGAAGCATAACCAAGTGCGATTAATATATCGATCTGGGAACATGTAGCGTTGATATGATACTCAAAAACTACCTTCCCACGTTCATCTTCGTGAATTTTATAAACCCGATCTCGATAATCACGTGGAAATTTAGTTACATTCCGAGCCCACATAGTTCCAAAATTTATATGTTTGACATAAGCTCTGTTTTTTCTAGAAAGTATTGTAGCAAAATTACCTATCGCATGAATATTTCTAAGAAATTCCTTATCAAACACATTAGAGACGTGAATGATCAGTCCCATCAATTTGAACACTTCAATAGAATTTGGTTGATCAATACCATGAATCCTCCCCAATACCAGAGTCATTGGCTTTCTTGTATCTATAAGATATAATTGACACATACTAGCAACACAAAAACTAAACCCATCATAATTAAGCCCAAAAATTTTTATCTTCTCACCAGGAACAATAAGTGGTTGTAGATCTTGTATCATAACAAAAGATGGTTGCTGAAGATAACCTCTATTTGATGGATTACCCATTAACATAACCCATAAATCTGAACCTTGAAAGATATTTCCAAAAGGAGAAACGCAAGAAGCCGAAGTTCGAGTTTGTGAAACTGTGAAGGCTCCTGGATCCCAAACAAAGTAAAGAATTTCTTCGTCGAGAGAAAAATCATAGTCTTCACTGAGCAAAGGAATGCCTTCTTTAGACGATGATCCAGAATAGAAACTATACGATTGATTCAAGGGTGTTGTGACCGAGCTTCTGTTATGAATATAGTGAGTACGTTTTTCTTCATGGTAGTTATAAATTAGACTCAAATTTCCTTGCCCAACTTCTATGGTGTCATATTCACTTCCCTTGGAAGTATACATGGTGGAACCGGCAAAAAAATTAAGCCAATACTTTGGAGCATCTTTCTGGGATTTACCCAAGTATGCCTTAGCATAAGAATTTCCTAAGGGCAAAGAAACGTTGACTAAGGGTAATATTTTGGACTTGATTACGTTGTCGCTTGAATCCCGAAAAGTAGCTGAGCCACTGATAACTTTTTCTTCCACCACATTCGAAAGAATTTTGTTATGTTCAAAGTGAACGCCTTTATTGGTATCATCTTCTTCTATTATTTCTTTGTAGTTGGAATCATCTTTTTCACAATCTCCCTCTTCAACTTCTTCATGATCAACTTCTTCCAGTTCTTCCACTTCTTTGTATTCTTCTTTTTCTTCTTCACAATTGAAAGATAAAATCGACGAGGAATATGGTTGACGTATTAATGTTCTGAGGTCGTCACACATATCTTGAATCTTAGCTAAATCGGATAGTAGTGATTGAACCGTTTCGACAGACGTCGTTTGTGGTGGCGGTGGTGGTGAATAGGAGAGAGAAGATGATTGTGTTGGTGGTTGGTGTTGGTTCCAGACAGGTGGTTGTTGTTGTTGCTGCTGTCGTCGTTGTTCCATCAACGGTGTCGAAGATGGTATAAGAGGTTGTGAATATGGTGGTGGTGTATAAGAAGATGGAGGTGATGGTAAATAAGAGTACGGAGGTGGTGTATAAGAAGATGGAGGTGATGGTGAATATGGTGGTGAGTACGGTAGTGGTGTATACGAGGACGGAGGTGGTCCATAAGAGTAATATGGATGTGAAGTTGTATAAGACAATGGTGGGGGTGGTGACGGTGATGATGAATACGGTGGTGAATTCGGTGGTGGTGAATGATTAGAGTACGTAGGTGGAGTATAAGAGTACGGTGGTGGTGTATAAGAGTATGGAGGTGGTGGTGATGGTGGTGGTTCGGTGTTTGTCGGATAATAAGAGGATGGAGGTTGCGATGAGTTTTTTCGTACGGTTTCTCCGGGATTCCAATGATAATCGTACGAATTCTTATTCTCATACACACATGATGCACATGTACATCGATTCGTTATCCCTTGATGAGTATAATCTGATTGAATATAATCATCTTGACGAATAGAATACGATCGATACGGATTTAACAGGTCTGGAAAAAAATTTCCAGAATCATTATCCAAAAACTTTGGTGGCTCTGAATACCACATGATGTAGACGCAGCGGAAATATAAAAACGATAAATAAAGTAAACGAAGAACGGGAAAATAACTGAATAAACTTAATAAACTATAAACTTTGATTTGGTTTTCTCTTCAATATATCATAAACAAAGACTGGACTCCCTTTTATAAATTACTAGACTTTCCTAGATAGACACAAACTGGACTTTCCTAAATAATAGAAACACTACAAATAATGAAACTTCCTAAACCTAGATTCATTATGAATCATACTTAAATTAGGACTCTTATTAAACTGCTAATCTTTGGCCGACTAGGACATGTTCGTGTGGCCTTGTGGGGCCATTTGGGATGCGCCTGCATCAAGTTAGATTCGAAATAAACAAAAAATTAGGACATAAAGTATTTTGTCATATCAAGTAAATGAAACAAAATATGGTAAACATATTATGCTATCCATCTACAAAGAAGAAAATTACCGAGAAAGGAGACGCTCCCTTTCGCCACAACAACTAAGAGAAAAAAGGGAAGTGAAGAAAGACGAAGAAGAAGTATACGAGAAAAAAATATAAAATATACGAGAGAGAAAGATGAAGTAAAAGAAAGATAAAAATGCAAGAAGAAAAAAATTAAAATACAAAAGAACAAGCACAAAAAATGGGTGTCAAAAAGGATGTTTTGAAATAATTGAGTGTCAAAATGACAGTTAGATACAAGTTAAGTGCCAAATCAGAACTCTGTTATCACTTGGGAGTCAAAAAAGAATTACTCCGTTCCAACTTCCAAGATCTTAACTGAAAAAACATGTGGGCAAGAAAACAATCTCAACCAGCAGGGTTAACTCATACAAGTAATTGGCTTTTGGTCCGGCATTATTAAAAAGCTAACCCACGCTATAGCCTAGGTTAGTCCACATGTAGTTCGGCCCCTGGACGTAATAAGAACGACAATTGTCGAATTACTACTAGTCTAGAGTCCCACAAATTAAATGGGTGAAAACTAGTAATTTACGTATTGTTCTTAAAATTTTTCTACATTATAATTTATTAATAGCTAAAGGCTTCATTCTTTTTTATTAAAAAAAAAAAAACAACTTCCCTCCTCCCAAATCCTAATACATCTAGGGCTTAAAAAAAATCTAAAAGAGCTTGTACGATTCAACTCAAATGGAAGTATGGAACTAGATCTTTTATTTTAATTATGGTTATAAAACAAAGTTTCTGATTATCATTCTGATTTTGGAATTCATGATGATTTCATCTAGTTTTTTTTGTTTCTCTCTCTCTCTAAAAAAAACTTGTATCATTCAAAAATTATGGATAGTTAGAAATAAGAGTTGGTGAATAAGATTGACTGTGAGCATTTTTTTTTTGTGGGCAAAAAATAATAATAGTAATTTTTAGTCGGGTAAATAAAGTGGCCTTAGATTATTTCCGATGAGGTCACCCCAAGCAGAAATACAAAATGTTTGAAAATACAGCGGATGAGTCGGACTTCATCCAAACGATACAAAATAGGAAATAATAAATCAATAGATATTAAAAGTTTAATATTTTCCAAAATATATAAGATATGCAAATTAATTAGCTGTTTGATTGAACATATAAATGGAACCTTCCAAAATTTAAAAATCTATTTAAAAGATTCTAATTGGTAATTTTTGTAATATCAATAGATATTAATAGTAAGTTAAATGTTTGTCTTAAAACCCAAGTTATCATTTGTCCACTTTAATCAATTTTTTTTGCAATGTTTCCTCCTCACATTTATTCATTCACAGACTTGTCTCTCTTCTAGGGTTTTCATCCCTAACATAGATTACAATAAGGGCTCCATTATAGGACATTAAAGGTTTCCAAAGGAGTTACTTTGGGGAAGGATTTTCAAGATTAGAAAGGAGTGAACTAACAAGAAATTCAAGGAAACAACATAACTCGATTGCTTTATTTAAGGTTAGTAATTTCTTTTTACATAAAACCTAGTTTTCATTGACTAAAATCGTAGTATGAAGTTGTTTTTCGTTTTAGGGGTTTGGTTGTATTATTAGTTTGATGAAGACCTTCTTATTTTTTGTTGTAATAAAGTTATCGAGGTAATTGTATTTTATAGTATTACAGTTTTATCGGTTTCAACATACTATTTTATACGCAAAAATAGTATGTTGATATATATAACTGTTGTAATTTTAATGTATTAACAGTATTCTGATGTTTTTGTGTGACACTGATTTGAGAGTGTAGAACTAAAAGATGGGAAGAGCAAAATTGAGCATGAATTTGATACAAAAGGAGAAATCGAGGAATTCAACTTATATCAAAAGAAGGAAAGGACTAAAGAAGAAAATCCAAGAATTTTCGATATTATGTGGTGTTGATGCCTGTATGATACTCTATGGTCCCAAACAAGGTGACCGTCCGATCGATCCTGAGATATGGCCTAACAACGAAGATCAAGTTCATCGAATTATCAATCGGTATCATCAAACCGGCAACGACGATCACGGAAAACGTAGTCTCAAAATATGTGATTACTTCATTGATCAGACCAAGAAAATGGAAGATGAAGTTGTTAAATTAAGGTCAAAGAATGATCAAATCTTGTGGGATGATCGAGTCAACTATTTTAGCGTTGACCAACTCGGAGATCTAGTCAATGTGTTAGGATCTAAGATGGAATCGTTGGATGGTACGATTGCGTTGATCAAGGGTCAGGATCATTTGTTGAGTGGAAACCAGGAGTTGATTGACTACTCATTTGGAGTACCCAATCAGAACCCTTACTATACTGGTGGTAGTAATAATACTGATAATAATGATATTCTGAAGATGGAACCACTTTGTTATGTTGCACCGGTGGATCATCATCGTCCAATACCAACCGATTATTCATCAGATCACCCGAATACGTTTTTCGAGGATGTTCAGGATATTGTCCCGGCCAATAGTTTCGACTATGGGAATTTAGGCGGTTGGCCGATTGGTAATTTTTCTTATCCAATGGGAAATAACCATCCATCGCTTTACGATCAAAATGAGTACGTAAGTCGAGGACCATCTATGTATTATATGCCCCAGCAGCAACAACAGCAGCAGCCAATGCTTGCATCGGAACCATCAAATGTACAACATGGATCATCATCGAGATACGCGGTAGGTTCTCTGACGGGTCAGATGAATTTTCAACCGTCGATAATGCATTCGTCTCAGATGTATCATCATAATCAAGGGCCGATGATGCATCCTCATATGATGCATTTGGGGTCGTCGTCATCATCATCACCACATCATATGAATCATCCTCATCGGATGAATCATCCTCATCATCATCATAATCATAATCATAATCATAATCATAATCAAGAACAGTGGAATGAGTTATTCGACGAAACTCTTCCTTCTATGATGGGAAACAACAACAACAACAGAGACATGTCTTAAATGCTTCTTATTATTATTATTTTTCTGAAGTTTAGAATTAGGGTTTATGTCTAATCAGTATTAGTATAAAGTTTGAGGGTGTAAGTAGTAGTGATAATTTTAGTTAGGACCAAGGTAGTCCATGTTCTTTTAGTGTCTCAGTCTGACCGGTTTAAATCTTTATGTGATTGAAACTAACTTGTTTGAATAGGAATTTAAATTGTTTTATCTGATTGACTTTTTTTTATTTTTCGCTCCCAAAAAGTTTGTAATTTGATATGGCAAGTGGTGCCAATGGGCATATCAGAAATTAAGAATGACATTCAAGTTATGAAATAATCTCAAGTGCGGAAGAATCTAATTGTGTTAATATTATCTTCTCATTTGACAACAAGATCGTATTTACTATTATGTTCTGATTTAGATTCTTGATCATCAATAATCATATTGTATCAACGCCATGCTCTTCTAAGTGGTGGAAATGTTGTTTTCGTCTCTGGATATTGTATTTAGTACTTTTTATTTTTATGAAAGTTGTTTTTAGTACTTTCTTTTTTAGTAAAGCCATTACATTTAAATAAGATCGATTACGTTGTGTGGTCCTCATAATAGACTGTAATAAGGAATAACAAACAATAAAGGACTAAAATGCACTAGAATTATCATCAAGAATTGAAAGAAATGCGTCAAGCAGGTCGCAAGGGTCTGGTCAACACAGCAAGATCGTGGGCCGCCATTTTGCATCCTCTACGACAGTGGGAAAGCATTACGCGACAAGAAACGCGTCAAGAAGGTCGAGCCCGAACCCGTATTATACGCACCCATGGGTGTCCGAGCCCCGCCCAATTGCTTAGGGTGATTTCATGAATGCGGTTTCGGGGAAACAATGAAATTTTTCAGAGTATGAACTTTTGTGCCGGAGTTGATTGTTATGGGTGTTTGGGGGATAAAAAATTACAATTATGGCACAACCACCAACTCCGACCCTCAGTCGCCACTCCTTTTGGAAACCCTCTGAACTTTCTGCTTATGGCTTTTGTTCATAATGATGCAAGAACAAATATCACAGGAACATCACTATCCTTATTCATTTGAAGGGGAAGGACGAGCAGCATTAGAATACTGCTTTTCGAGACGGCTGCAAAACACCGCCTTAAGGCAAGAAGCCACCCCTAATATGTATTCCGGACAAATTTCTGTCCATCACAGTTACCCCAGGAATAGTGTTACAGACGGACTTCGTTTATCCCCAATAATCTACAGCACACTGGTAGACAACATTTCAGTGACATAGTTTTACTGACGGTTAATTCTGTTGTGAAGCAAAATCTCAACACCCAAGTCGAATAGCAATTCAAACATTCCATACACATCATATTAACAAACATAAAGAACAACTTAAACGAAGTATGATTACCCAGCCGATTAGGTTGACATAACTAACGAGCCAACAGTAGTAGGTACGTTACAGCCAAATCAGCATGCATGATAATATAAACAACCATTCATTAAACATCAACTTGAAAAAGAAACATAACTATATGAAAATGATAGTATATGAAAATATAACTATGTTCATGACTCATCTGCCTAACTCCCAAACAGCAGGGGGGATTAAGCAATGAGAAAGGGCAAAACGGTCAACATGAATGTCTCGTAAGTGAAATTTGCTGATCCGAGGTATGAAGTATCCTTTTCTTTGAACTTTTCTGTTAGTCCCTGTATTCAAATATTTAAAACCAACATTTCAGAAGCTACAAAAATAGACCTACCCTAGACCTAAATAGAAACCAACCGCACATCGAGAATGAAAAAAATCCATCAACAGATGAAGAGAGGGTTGACTCAAAAATGGAGACCGTCGATTTCGTGCAAGCCTGTGGTAGACTTTGACTTGTAATCTCTTCTAGCGGTACTCTTTCATTTAACAAAATTGAATAAAAGAGAAAAATCTAGTAACGAGAAAGAGATAATATCAAGAAATTGGGCCGAGGATCCAATTTTTTGTTGGAACATGACAACTTTTTCTTGAACTCCATCTTGACACCTCTATAAATTGAACAAATCCATACTAATCTTATGTAAGATGCTAAACATGTACAGAATCACTATATCCCAAATTTTTGCTAACTTTACACAGAGAGGGAGCTAAGGTTAAAAGAAACTAACGGGTCTATTTTCTATCGGAAAAAAAATAAAAAATTAGCTTAGGGAGTTTGGTCAATTTTCGCAAAAGATATACTGATACTGCAGTGACCCTCTACTTGATCTTTGGGTATATCTCACTGTTCACTACCAACATTTCACGAAATATTAATACGACCCAAATGGTCAAGTAGACGGTCTTTCTAGTTCTACTGAAAGTGACTAGAAGTAAAAAAAAAAGGTTACCTTCACTGTCAGACAGCACCTGAGTGATCAAGAATTGCAAAATAGTAGTAATCAGTATAAATACCAAAAAAGCAGCAGAAAAGTTCAATATGATATATTGAAGCAGTTGAAAATTAAGAACATACTCAATGAAGTTATCATATTCGATAGCCTTGTTTCTTCCCCCGGTTTTATCAAACTTGGATATAAGAAGGTCTAATACTGCAGGAGGAACAGCAAATCCAAGGCTAAGAAGTGCATCTCTCAATTCCGTTGAGTCAATTTTTCCACTTCGATCACTATCAAATCTATCAAATATCGCCTGAAAGATAAGAGCGTTCCTTTAGCAAAGTAGAAATCGTTTTAACATCTTCAGAATAGATCAAATTCTCGTAGTAACAGCTGAAGCTTAGGAAAACAATCCCGCTGTGGGTCTCAACTAAAACAAAAGTCATGCAAACAAATACAATTTCTTGATCTTTATCGTCTAGATGGATAAGAAAATGTTTACTAAAAAGATCAGTTTACTAATAACTCTCACTCGCTAATGTACAGCGAAGACATATATGACAAATAGCCATGTACAAAATAGAAGCTATTGTTGGAAGGAATGGTCTTGTCGACTCGATATTATGAATTAGTTAGTTTCCTGCATTGATGGGCAAGAACTACGGTCAAGACATTGTAGACGTACGCCCTCAAAGAAATCCTAATTCACTTCATGTAACCTAAATAGTATAAGATATTTAGAGATATTAGAATTCAGAAGTAGATATACATACCCTCCAGCTCTGGAGACTGTAGTAAACTGCAATGAACTCCTTTGGTCCTGAGGTACATATTAATATTACTAATATTATATTAGTTTACAAATGATAAAAATAAATAATCACATAAGCATCCTAAAAAAGTAACACAAACACATATATGGAGAAATATCCGTTTTTATATCCATGAAGACGATTCATTCTAGTTTGCTAGGAGATTTTTAAGTCGAAACAAGAAAAAGGAAATGAATATGCTTCATACCGATGTTTGAACAACGTAAAATAAAGCTATGCCCATGATTTTCCCGTTATACGGAAAACAAAGTGGTTATGACAAAGGTCTTTTTTGAATAAAAAAATTTGTTGTTAATAAATAGAGAGCGCCGCGAGAAAAGATTGATAACAAAAGATAACAACGACTGTCATAACTGCCGTTATCTTTTCTTCTAAAAGTTAAAATGCTTATCTAGTGGCCAAAAAGTGGTAACTATAGAAAAACTTGGCGTTAAAGGTTTTACAAGCAAAAGAACTAGATTTCTCAAATATCAGTGACGGCTACTGAACAACAATGGTTAGCTTCGTTATCACCGTTCCTATCTAACCACTGCTTCATATATTAAGGTTTTGATGATATCTCGTTGATTACCTCTACTGCCGACATATGTGGGTTGTTTAGTCAACAGTTCCAAGACATTCCTAGTTATCAATGTGTTTTGCATACCCTAACCCTAAGATGGCTGGTTAAGGAAAGAAAATGCTTAGACTTGATTATAATTTATTATTTTTTTTCCGCTCATACCCAAAATAATCTTGAACTCTTATTGGACTATAATTAGGTCTGAAATTCTTTCCTTCTTTCGATAAAGTTTATGAAGTCATTTCAACAAAAAGTTTATGAAGTCATATGGTTTGCTAATAAAGCCAAAAACCTTGCTAGGGTTTATTCCACAATTAGAATTTTATTGGAGCTTGCATTGAAGATGGAGGATGAAAATGGTGGAGAATTAAAGGCCAGTCACCAACTATTCCTACAAATAAATGACTAAAAAGCCCTTCACGCGGTTTCTCCACAAGGGGGGAAGTTTCAATCAACTTATACTGAAAAGCGTAAAGATTAGGTCAAAACAAGATCCATTACTGCTGAGCCGTTGGATTCACAAGCAAAATTAATCTTAGCGTAGAGCTTTTCTCTGTTATTTCAGTCAACGATATAGAAGCAAAAAAAACCCTAAATTGAGATACATGATCAGGATGCCCTAATTGATTCAATTGCAGGAAAACAAAAGTTAGACCTAATAATTACGAGAGAGAAAGTGGTAGAATTGACTGACCGATCTTGCGGACGTTTGAGTTGGTGAAGAGATACATAAGTAGATGAATTGTTCTTAGACTGAAGCTCTGAGGACTATACGAAGACAGAATTTTCTGTAATTCTTTATCGTCAATGAATCCACTCCCGTCTTGATCCGCCATTTGAAAGTAGGCCACTATGTTTGGATCAGTTCCCGGTGGGAAAGCTGACGGAACCAACGCAGCGAATGGACTGAACCCGTACGGTGGTGGTGGTTGTTGATGCGGTGGTGCGGACGGTTGATATCCACCGCCATAATTTTGTGAGTCGGAATCGTACTTGTTTTTGGGAGGTTTTGTTCCTGGTTGGGAACCGGGTGGAGCACCGTATTGAGATGAAGAATCACCGTGACCGTATGGCTGAGCTGATGGTGGTGCACCGTAACCTCCGGCTGATGATCCGTATGCTTGTGGACCTGGTGGTGGTGGCGCACCGGCACCACCATAAGCTCCGTAAGCTTGTGGTCCTGGTGGTGGTGGCGGACCACCGTAAGCTCCTGATGATCCGTATGGTTGTTGTCCTGGTGGTGGTGGCGCACCGTAGCCGTATCCGGGTGATGATCCATGTGGGTATCCTGCCATTTCAGTGAGGAAGAGATAAGAGAGAGAGAGAGAGAGAGAGAGAGAGGAGTTTGAATGAAATATGGAAGCAAGATAACAGCAGAAGTGGTGCCTTTATAGACTAGAAAGAGAAAAGTCAAATGAATACAAGTACCGGAAGTGGTCGTATTTATGGACCCGATAGTTTCTATGATGGTGGCTGTCAAGGTAACAAGAATAAGAAAAAGAAGTCAATTTCTTATTAAGGACTTTTTTTTTTTTTGTTGTTGAAATGTATTAAGGACTTGGATATCATAGACTTTTTTATAGAGATGAGAGACCAAGACTCGAGCCGATTGAATAATGGTGTCTGTCTTCGAGTTGGCGAAGAAATTAGAGGAAGGGAGAGAAAAGAAGTAGAGTTATTTTTTTTTTTTTTTACATAATACTGTCGGAAAGTGATTTTTCGAACATCTCCTAAAAAATTGAACCTTATAAACCCTACAGAATGTCCCGATCAAATTGAATACGATCTGAGGTGGTGGTACCTGCACACAAGACACTTTGAAGCTTAAGTAGTCAAGTGTTGCAGGTTAGAGCATCTCCAATGCAACACTCAATCTTAGAAATTCCGAGTGGCACCTAAGATTTTTTAAGTTTTCGACTAAAAATCCTCTCCAATGCAACACTCTATTTGGATCTCTAAGATGACGTGTCGAGGATGGAATAGAGATATCTCAAGAGGACACTCTATTTCTAGAGTGTCCTCTTGAGATATCTCTAATTGTCCAACTCATCAATATTTGATTTTCAACCAATAGAAATCGAGTCTTCTATATTTTCTAAAATAACTAATTATTTATTTACAAAAATAACTATGTCACATAAGTAAATAAGACAAGCTTGGAGTTTTGAATTGGAGACGAAAAAAAATTGAGGATCTCTATTAACGCCACTTAGGAGTGAGAATCTCAAATGGAACTTGACACATAGGATGAATAGAGATTTTTTTGAGTGTTGCATTGGAGATGCTCTTACTAAGTAATTTAGTGAGATTTCAACAGGAGAAAGAAAGTAATTTTAGTGGGAGTGTGAGAAGATCATCTCCCTTTAGGACAAACCTGATATACCTACATAGATTTGGAAGGCGGTGACCATCAGCTGAAACGATACAACGGAAGACACCGACCCGATTATGAGAACTACGTGTTATGATCGATGGAAAATAATACCTATCGAGTACATACACTCTAACACTAACAGATCCTCTGAAAATAACAATTTGTGTATAAAAATATATTTTGGTGTTGTCTGGTCTTCCGCATTACTGTCTTTCTTTACTGATGATGTTGAAAAATGGTTTCTCGGTTATCTTCACGATGATCGAGAGATTTACAAAGAAAACACTTTAACGAAGTCAATGAGATGTTTTTTGTAGTTTAAAGTAAATAATCAAAATTTGAGTTTAGAAGATGACTTTCATTCCCTCTATAAGGCGAACTTGATATGCTTATGTAGGTTTGAATGAGCTTTAGTGATGCTCGACTGAGATTATGCGGTGATAAGTTACCCGTCTTGATGTTAGTCACATGTCGATGTCCATTAAGAGGATAGTATCTGGTACGTGTGTATCTTCTGACATTCACAGATCCTCTGACGCATAACGGTTTGCGTATGAAAAGTGGTGAATGAGATGTCCTTCGACCAAAGATGCAATACGAGCAATTTGTCGGATAGGACAATTGATGAAGAAGATTATCAAGTCGGAACGATTTAGGGGTCGTAGTGTTTAGCTAGAAACCAACTACGATCGTCGAATTACGAAGTAATTCGCGGCTAACTTCGACCGGATCCTACATCGGGTTACACATAAGAATGTCTATTTGATCGCATGATATGACTAGTGAGAATGAGACATATAAACATGGGAGAGTCCATAAACATGTCTCATAGGCCTAAAACAAGTTTAGGCAAAGATAACACAAAAGGCCCAGGGGTTTTGGCCCGGGAGCAAAAGGGAGACCTTTTGGGCCCGAACTGGGGTCGGCCTTGGCTGACCGGTTTCCCTAATGGGGCCGGCCAGATTTGCCCAATTTGGGTGGATTTGGACGACCACATCTGAGGGAAATAGGAAAATAGAAACTAGTTTATATTTTCGACTATTTCCTTAATCTTATTCAAAAGGGACTTTTTGGTACTCTAATTAGGGTTGGACTCTAACTTAGAATTCTATATAATATCTCTTAGGGACTTAACTAAGGAGTGAGATTTCTCAAGAAGCTTTCTTACTCTATAATTAACATCAAGTAGAGAAGAGAAAGTGAGCTAATTCCCAAGCTATCTAACTAATAAATAAAGAAGAATGTGTTCTTCATATCAAACCACCATTGGAGTTCTAGTGAGCTACAAGATGGGAGATCAAGTAGATCATTTGGGTGTCTTGAGTAGAGGAGCAACACGTGGGGCTCTTGGTCTTCGCATTCGATTGGAAAGGTTCGAGGGAATAACGATTAAGGTAATCCTAAACTCTTAGTTAATTATTAGCTTATGCATGATGATCTTGGGACCATACTAGTGTTAGACATGAGATGTCTGAGATTCTTCTTAGAACACTAGGAGACACCACAACCCAACAATTGGATCATAGGATCTATTTGGCCTTCCACGTCACTGGTGTTCTATTCAGGTTGATCTGAACTCGGGAGGGTCGAGCATGCTCGCTAAGTCCAATGGCCTTTGATATAAGCTACCCGAAACATTCTCACCTGTCCGGGCACGGGTGTTTCGTGTAGCTTATATCAAAGGCCATTGGACTTAGCGAGCAGGCTCGACCCTCCCGAGTTCAGATCAACCTGAATAGAACACCAGTGACGTGGAAGGCCAGATAGATCCTATGATCTACTTGTTGGGTTGTGGTGTCTCCTGCTCGCTAACTAAGTCCATGGGCACGCAAGCGCCTAAGCCCTACCAGATTCCACCCTTACTATAAGACTCTATCTAGATTGGGGCTCAAGTTGAGTAATTCTCGTCTAGGATCCACCTTCCACTTACCTTGAGGTAGTTGAGGGCTGAAGGTGCCGAGCTGATTTCCGCAAACTTCCTTTAATATTTCTAATATATTAATATTCTCTTACTAATCTTCTCTAAATTTTGGATGAGACATGTTGTTTTTAAGAACCATATGGTCATTTCAGTATAAATAGTGCAAAGATAACATGTCATAGTTATGCAAAGATACAGTTGTTTTAGTAAAGGTGTGTCTAACATAAATCAGTCATGTCAGGTCTGCGATCCAAATGAGATAGAAACTTGTCTTCATTTATTTGGGTCATGCAACAGATTTAGGCTACTCGTTTCAACCATTCAAGATCAAAAGATTACAAATCTAACAGAAAATTATGTAAATAATCTCAAATATCTACTAAACAAAGGGGAAGAAGGAAATGAAACTTGGAATAAATACACTTATCTTCTCTGGTATTTGGTGGAAGAGTAGAAACGAGCTGCATTTCAGGGGTTTAAATGTAGATCTTGATAGGATCTGGAGATCAACATCTATGGATTTAAATCGAAACTCACTTTTTCTTGTTCCTACTCACTTGACTATTGTGTTGCAGGTTCAAACATGGAAACCACCAACTTTAGGTCGAATAAAGATAAATGTGGATGGAGCATATCGACAACAAGGAGCAGCTGCAGCAGCGGTGGCAAAGAGCTGGAGGGGAGAAACGGTGGATTCTCTCACGGAAGCATTCTCACCTGTGTCGGCTCTACATAGCGAATGAAAAGGATTTGCTCTAGGGTTTTCTTTGGCTGAAAAGTTGGCTTAAATACTTATGATTTGGGAGGGATTCACAAACCATTGTAAACCTAATCATCAATGGTCCAGATGCTTGCCCGTGGAGACTATCTCATGATCTAGCTGTGAGACGTGGAAATCTCTCCAGAAATTGCATCACCATATCCCACTGTTATAGAGACGCTAATCAAGTCCCCCACCAGTTGGAAAATTCGCCATTAATCCATGCATTTCAGATTTAGTTGTTTTAGTCCTTCTATTTTGTGCACATGTAAACATTCACATCTTTATGGTGGTTTTTATCTATGCTATTATGGGCTTTCCTCAAAAAAAGAAATGAAAATATTTTCGTAATTTCGATAATTTTGAAAATTAATAACTAATTTTCAGGTGGCATAAGAAAAATAGTTTCTCTTTACTCGATATTCCTAAAAAGATTATGAATGACATTGTATGCCTTCAGAGGGATTTCTTGTGGGGCAAAAAGGATAGCAAAAAAACTCTTTACTAAAAAGCATGGTCGACTTTAGAAAAACCCAAACGTTTTGGCGGATTAGGTTTCAAAAACCTGACCCACTTTAATACGGCCTTGATTTCAAAAATAGTTTGGCGGCTTCAAACACAGATTGAGGCTCTTTGCTATGATTTTGTCAAACATAAATATTACCCTGCACCTACCATTCATAGAGCCAGAGTGACCAACTCTTCCTGACTCTGCAAGGGTATTCATAGGTGCATTTCTCTTGTGAGAATTTTCTATATTGGAAGTGGGAGATGGTAGTCGCATTCATATTAGGCATGATAATTGGAGTCCAGGAAGTTAGCTTTGAATGTAATTCCTAAACATACTCAATTTCGTTACGTAGATGAACTTAGGGATGACCATAATCATTGGAATGTAGGATTATTGCATGCATTGTTTGATATGCATACCTGTGATGTTTCTTTTTATCCCACTCAATGGTCTCCAGGCTCCAGATTCACTAAAATAGACCCTTACACAAAATGACACTTTTTTTAGTATCATCACTTTTACAGTTGAACTAAACGATAAAAAATATTGGAATGATTTATGGAAACTAGAAGAAACCCCTAAAATCAAACTTTTTATGTGGAAATTAAGTCTTAAGATTGTTCAGTTTGACAGTATTTTGAGTCATTTTTGCATTTTCCAACCATATATATTATGCCATTTGTGCAATGAATCGAATCAAACATGACGACATTTTGTACTAGGGCCCCCCTTTCGCTAGAGGTATCATATTTGAGATAACACAATAGGCGGCACACAGATAGAATGGAAGGTAGTTCTCTCAAAGACTTGATCACGCAACTAGGAGTGATATACAATGATGTTCCAACAACTGATATATCTCTCACGTCGAAACTTATGAATTTGTGGTATTGTTGGAAGGAAAGATGCTCAAAGGTTTTTCAAAATACTATACCCTCACCTCAAAGAGTTCTGAACTAGGCCAAATGGTTGATAGTTCAAATGATAAAACAAACCTAAAGATAGTTCAAATGATCAATGCTTCTTTCATAAGGACCACTGAGGTTTGCTTTTGTTGTATTTGATAATACATGTAAAAGCATTGTCAGAGAATCAAAGCCTATATGATGCCGATCAATAGAGAAGGATATAGATGACACTTTTGTAGGCAATTCGATGACCCAACCATAAAGGACAACATAAGGTGTTTTTTTGTGGACACTCCAAGAATGTTGTTAACATGTTGAACCAAAATGATTGAAGAAAATGTCACCTACACTCGACAAAAATTCATGTTTTGGATAGTATTAGGAGTCTTACTCACACTTTTGTTCATATAAGGTTTATGTATGTAAATCGTTCCGTTAATATAGTAGCAAAAAAACTTGCTAAGTGATCGAGAATGCATAAAACGTCTAGATCATGGTCCTTAGCAAGTCAATTCCAGCTGCAACAATATGATATGTAATTCTTTTGATGTTTGATGATATTGCATTTTGTTAAAAAGAAATCTTGAACTAATGGGAATAGATATATAAAAGGCCAATTTTATTGCATAAAGTAGTAGAATTTGCTTCCTTCTTTCATATTTAGGTTACAACTTGGAGTACATATTAGATCTTGAAGACAGCAAGACTTATTTCACAAACCAGTAGTAGCAGTACTTATGTACCCTTCCTTGTTCATGTATTTGTAGTTGGGTACATAAGATACATATGTTATTTAAGCATTAAGAAAGGGTAAAACAGTCATCATGAAATCATCATATGAGAAAGATGCATATCCAGTACACTTGTTGTCTTTCTCTTTGAATTTATCAGTCAGTCCCTGCATTCAACCAATATTTCTTAGTATATGATAAATACTCCATATAGCTAATTCTCATGTGACCCCTTAGTTCATAACAAGCTTCTAATTTGGGCCTCAAACTTTCTATAAATTTGAGTTTGGTCTCTTTTTAACACTTTCCGTCATAACTCTGTTAAGAGTCATTCCGACTTTCTAAAATCGTAAAATTACTCTTTTATTAATTACTTTTCTTTCCTCCCACCTCTCTTTAATTTGTTTATCTCCCGTATATCTGTATTATCTATCTCTAATATTTATTCTTTCATCTTCAATAAACATCTATAAATCGAAATCGAAGTTATTTTCATATTTTAGTGAGAGGGGTCAAGGTGGAAGTTGGTCATAAATTTGGGAGTCTTATGAGAATTAACTACGTATAATGTAAGGAAGGTGCTTTAAGAGATGAAAATGGATTATTACCTTAACAGTAAGGCAGCATCTGAAGTTAAAAAAAAGAAGGAAATCAAGAAAATTAGTTAGAAAGTAGTAACCCGAAAACAAAACAAACTAATTTGTTATAGATATGGTTATTTAAAGCAAGGAAGATAATATACGTACTCGATGAAATTGTCGTACAGAAGGCCTTTCTTTTTGCCTCCATTTTTGTCATACTTATAGACAAGCATGTTCAATACGCATGGAGAAATAGTGAACCCAAGACATTTTAGTGCCGTCTCTAACTCACACATGTCTATTTTCCCACTACGATCGGCATCAAACTTCATAAATGTCTCCTGCAATTAATACATATATAATATTTTATAAAGAAATGTTTATATCTAATTCATTAATTAACTTTTTAACATAATTCATCTACTATGATAAAAAATCGATATACCCTCCAGTTCTGAAGACAGTAGAACATTGAGATAAATTCCTTAGGTCCTGCGAACAAAAAAAAATAACAAAAAAAATTCTAGTGAGATACGTGAATAACGTGACGGAAAAAGATGAAAATCTGACAATCAACAGAAATTTGCAGTTATAAAACCGTTATAACAGTAAAATAAAAAGTATAAGTATATTTAACGTTAAAAAATAACTATAACGAATATTAATAATTACCGATTTTGGAGGCATGAGGGTTGTTCGTATGTTGTTGAATGAGGAGATGAATGGTACGGAGACTGAAAGTTTGATTACAAGAAGAAAGAGCTCTTTGAAGCTCTTTGTCTTCGATGAACCCACTCTTATCTTCATCAACCATCTTAAATACTCTTATAATTTGAGGATCAGTCCCTGGTGGGAAAGATGATGGTACCAAACTGGTTATCCATCCCCCACCACCCATTGACTGTTTCTGTGAGCTATTAAAACTATTGCTCTTAACAAAGCTTCCCTGATTTTGGTTATTAAGCTTCTCATGACGACCATAACTTTCACTTCTTTGGACACTGTAGTGAGAAGTCACTATTTGCTGCTCACAAGCCATACTTGATGATGAGTCTAGGGTTTAGCTAGATATATTATGATATCAAAGAGCTAGGTTTATGGTTTGGTGAATAAGTGACTTGTTATGTTAGCCCTTTTATAGGCTACTCTTTTGTTTATTAAGGCAGATATTGAGAAATATTTACAGCATATGCCATTAGAATTTTTTTTACTTTTTGAAAAACTTTGAATATTGATCCCAATAGATGGAGATAATAAGTGGAGCATGGGAAATATTCTTCAAATGCTGAAAGGTCCTCCATTATAGAGCAAGAATAAAGTGTGCTTTATGAAGGCATGGTTGGCAACTTGGACAAGAAACCTAGCTAGCTAACTAGAATCATCCGTCTCTATCATTTTCTCATGATAAACTCAACCAAATAGAGTTTCTAACCAAACTGTCTCGGCTCGACACTGCCTGTTTATAAACGTATCGTGGCGAGTTTGGTAGTTAGTTATGGGAGCTTGTTATGCCTCCGATCGTTTGGGGACGGGGCACAACACGTCGCAAACAATGAGATTGAGGAGCCCGTGAGAACGTGACACAGTATATGACCAGGTCAGCACAAGCACGAGCTAAACACGATTCCTCTGCGGCTAAACATGCCAAAGGCACGACTGCTAGCTTTTTTGTACAAGTACACAAAGCACTTTCTTTTTCTACTTGCATGTAGATGTCATAATAAAATTCGAACTCTGCACTCTCTTAACGGGTGATGAATACATGATCCCACCAGAGTACTGGGGTTTACGCATGAAATATCTACTAAACATCTCCAAGACGTCAGGGTTGAACCTACCAAGTAAGCGTACTTCTAGGTAAGCAGTTCGGTTGATAAATCGGTTTCTCAATTCTAAGTTAAAAAACTTCCGTGAGTTCAAGACTTAATTTTATAAGATCTATTAATATCGTAGTAGCCCAAGTGGTTTTGCATCTAAAGTACCAAAGGGTCGCGGTTCAAATTAAGAATTCAAAATTAGACTAGTATTTGTACCGTAATTTTCCCCCAATGGCTCAGCATGTCACAAATTGAGTCAAGATCTTTTATCCACTTACTAATCCAAAGTCTGTAATTTGTTTTATGACAATTGTGTTCATAATGTGGCTTGAAAACTATCCATAACACTTGATAACACTGCTTACCCACTTAGGAGCTTGCTATTTAGTCCAACTCCATCACCTCTTTTAGTAGTAATTGAATTTGTAATTAGGGAATAATTTATCTTGATAAGTATAAAATCTTGATAATATCGAATAAGAATCCATTTGGATTTTCAAACGTGATGTAATCCCCTCCTTCACCATGAAGGATACAGTACTTAGAGTTTTACACCACTCTTCTTCAAGATAAATTCACTAGCTAAATTCCTCAACAAAAGTAGACACAAGTTTAGCTCCAAAAAATCATTAATTATGGTAATGGGCATCTACCAATGTCAAACAAATTTACGTTTCTACATATAATATTCCTCGAATGTATTGCTGGAGCATGCAACTGCCTCGGCTGATACATAAAGCTTATTCCAAAATCATTTTCCATCTCTTCTTCATTTCATCCCTCCTTCGAAGGACTCTGCAAGATACAACAATTAAGAATTGAACCTTTTAGTTACGCCCGTCGGGCTTCTTATCCATCTATGAGCTAGCTGAATTCTTCTTGAGAAAGAGATAAAGAGATTTCAGAATGTCACCTCCCCTTTTGAGGTTTTCATAACTCAATTTCCCAATACATGTCACATGCCTGTCTATGCCTTTCATTCGTATTTCATTAATTATCTTTGTTTCATAAGCCTTATCGTGGACTTTTTACCCCGAGCAATCTAAGGACTTAACCTTTTCACTGACCCTGCTTCAGTTCGCTGTGCCCCAATTGCAGCCCTAAATGCATCAAGAAGCTTAAGATCAAACGTACTCGCGCTTAAATCTTTTGTCTTTGTTGTGGACTCAAAAATAACAATAAAAGGTGGAATTACACACTCAGTATTTTCACAAGGTACTAAAAAATAAGAGCGAACAGGTTTTCTAGGAAGCGAGGAAAGTAAAATCCGTGTAGCTTTGACCTATCTAACGGAAGTTCTCAACTACTCTTCACTAGCCACTAATGACCCACTAGGCTGACTCGAAAAGTGTCCCAAGTCTTCTAGGTTCTCGAACCGATGTGTTCTTAACTCATGTTATCCGGCAATATATTGAGTACAGAGCACCTGAATTGCCAAGTTCCACTAATTTTTATTAAACGAACAAAAGACTTTTAACAGAAAGTGACTAGAGATAATAGTTTTTGGAACCCCATTGGAAAGTTATTATAAAGCTCATCCAGAGAAGTGAACTTACCACAAAACATAAGAACCAGAGGCAATTGAGGTATCAAGATTTGGATCTTCTTTACTCGTTACACATCCGCTTCTTATTTTGCTTTCATCTCCACTCGAAACAGATAACTGCCTAGAAAGGTATTGTAGATATAAGAATCAGATGCTATAAACCTGAAAGAATAAAGAAAGCTAGATAATTTGGAAATAAGAATGGTTTAAATACATTTTCATTGATGTCGTATGACGGAAATGAGAGAAGTATAATTCTTCTCTTTGATACTCCAATCCTCATCTCTGCAAGCTTAAAAAAAAAATTCACAGACAATCCAATTAGTGAAGACGAACTAAAGCGGCTAAATTTTTTTTTTGAATTAAATTACTGCTAGAAAAATATTGATAAATTTCATGGAATACTATTGATGATGATTGATTCAGGTGATGCCAACCTAGTTGGGATGGTTACTGTCTTACTGATGCATTGCGGGTTTGTTTTTCCTTGATTGCTGTTTTCAAATGTGAAATGTTTATGATTTATCACGTTTTTCCACGATTAAAGGATAGTAGAAAACAAATTTCCATGAGCAAATTTCTAAATTTTGGAAAAATAAAGAAGATTTTTTTTTTCGAGAAATCGACTACGATCACGTTAGTCGTTACAAGGCATTGATACATCAGGAAGATGTGATAAGCACGATGACTGCCTAAGTTCAACATTAACAAAAGAGGCCTAAAGCTCGAGAACATGAAAAAGGCCTAAAGCCCGACAAATTTATTACATTATTTACACCTTTAATAACCCAAATTCAATAAACCATGGATTCCACCCTCTTTGGGAATCGACCCTGGGACCTCTGGGGTTTTGGAGCTAACGTCTACACTTTCAACCACTTGGGCAAGCAAGTGTTGACAAAAAATATAAAAATAAAATAAAAATAAAAAAAAACCGTTTGAGGCTTTGAGCTATATGATGTTGTGCTAAAAATGAACCAAGACATAGTATGTTTCTGATATATGGTTGGTGCCATTAATACTATACCACTTCGTCACAGATAGGACTAAAGAAACCCTACGAAATTTCACAACATTAACCAATATGCAAATTAATCTAAATGAAGGGCTCAAACTAATAAAAATCAAAAGAAAGAGGAGTCTAGTTACGCAGAAACCCTATCCAGTAACCAAAAGAAAGAATATTCTAAAAGGTCCTATTCAATTGCAAAGCTAGAAATTCATTAACGAATAACGAGAACAAATCCTAATCAAAATAAATTAAGGTAAAGTCCTCAAAATCATAAAATGGAGAACCTCTTTTAAAACCTCCAATACCAAAACTTTTTGAAAGGAATTAGCCATACTAACCCAAGATATCAATTTAGAAACCAAACCCCTAAATAATTTGTTATAGACAGAAAAGAGTCGAAGACGTACCATAAGTGGCACATTTAAAGTCTGAGCTGTTGGATAAGGGATGCACTATTAGCTGGAGGAAGGTGAGGATCACGTGAGGTCATCATGTCCCTTATGCCCAAGGCGTCACAGGTGCCACAATGGCCTGGACAAGGGGTCACAATCCTTCGAGCTAACCCCAAAAACCCGTCCTCAGTTTGGACTGAAGGCTACCACTCGCCTGCATGAAGCTGAATCACTAGTAATCATTGATAACCCTTACCCTCCGTTTTTGGCCCTTGCACAAACCGCCTGATGCAAATCTCCTTCGATTAGATTCTCCTTTTCCACTACCTATTAACATGTTCATTTTTATTCTTTTTACCTTCCTTTCTTTTGTACAGTGATTCTAATAAGTTCCGGGCTTCTCCCTTCTTTCCTGGTCTAGCAAGTGCACCACTAATACAAACAATAGTACTTTCACATGGAACAAATCCTTTATCATTCATCTCTTGGAATAACCTCTTTGCTTCAGCTTTATAAGATGATTTCAGTAACCTTTTCAAGTCAGGTTGATTAGATAGTTTGCACCAACCACTAACTAGTATATCATAAGTCGAAGAATTAGGTAAGACTCCTCTTATTTGCATCTCATTCATTAGTTCTCTGGCTTGATCCATCTTACTCACTTTGGCAAAATCACTGATAAGAACATTATATGTACCGGTGCTGGGAACAAAGCCTTTCGTGATCATTTCACAGTACAGCTTCATCGATTCCTTCTTATTTCCTTTCTTTCCATGGCCGGAGACCAAAATATTATAAGTCAAAGAATTTGGAAGCAGGCCTCTTTTATTCATCTCTTGAAGTAACCCATCTGTCTCTTGCATCAAATCAGCAGTTGAAAGCCCACATAGGAGGATATTGTACGTCGCCACATTCGGAGACACTCCTTCATCCAACATCTGAGAAAACGTAGAAAATGCCTTCTTTAAATGGCTTCCTTTGCAATATCCATGTATTAATGCATTATAAGTGATAGTATCCGCAGAAATACCATTTTTGATCATATCTTCGAATACCGACTTAGCCTTTCTACTCATCCCTAGCCTGCACAATATAGTGATGAGTGTATTATAACTCATTCTATCTTTTTTAAGTCCCATTTCTAAGAGTCGTTCATGCATTTTGAAAACTGTGTCTGCCCGATTACTCATTGAACATGCTTCAAGCACTAACTTATGAGTAACAGGGTTTGGATTGAACCCTAAAACCACCATTTCATTCAATAAATCCATCCCTCTATCCAAATCACCGGCCTTGCAAAATCCTCTCACAATCGAATTACACGTAATGGAGTTGGGTAGTAAATTGTAACTCTTCATTTCTTGCCAAAGCGTAATAGCTTTTTCCAAATTCCCGTCTTCGCAGTGGGAACTAATCATCGTGTTGTATGTAGCATGATCAGGAGCTAAACCCATATCCTTCATTCCGACGTAAATAGACTGTGCTTCATCAGATTTTCCAAGCTTAAAGAGACCATTAATGAAAACATTATAAGCAACAACATCAAACTCCAAATTGTTCCCTGTCATTTCTTCGGCAGTTTTAAGAGCAGCTGACTCTTTTCCGGCTTTAAATAGACCGTCCATTAACGAAGTATAAGTAACACGGTCAGGAATTAAACCCCTAAGCATCATATCTTTAAACAAACCCTCCGCTTCTTCCATTCTTCCTCTTTTTCTTAAGTTATTGATGAAGGCATCAAGTATAAAATTATTTACCTCTACACCTCTTTCCAACATTTCCTTATACATTTCAAGAGCCCAATCCTCTCTACTTGCCTTAAAGAAGCCATCAATTAGTGTACCATATATGAATATATTTGGAAGGATGTTGTTACTCACCATTTTCTTCATATAATTTGTCGCTTCATCAACCATTCCCTTTTTAAGATACCCATTTATAATGGAGCAGAAAGTAATAGCATTTGGAGCAATACTTTTCTTCTTCATCTCTTCCAGTATGGATTCTGCACCACTCATGTCTCCTACCTTGCAGTGTCCATCAATCAAAGCAGAATAGGTCACGTGATTGGGAGTGAGATGATGCTTTAACAAACTCTGGAACATCTTCGCAGCTTCTTCGGGTTTTCCAATTTTGAATAGTACGTCCATCAAAATGGTAAAAACCACCAAATCAAAAGTAATACCCGAAACTATCATCTTGCTTTGAAGAGCACAAGCTTCAAACGAGCTCCCACCTTTAGAAAGGGAATTTATCAAAGTAGAATATGTTACATGATTAGGAGTGACACCCATGCTTTCCATCTCTCTGAAAAGTACTTTCCCATCAGCAAGCTTCCCGCTTCTGCATAGGCCGTTTATTATGGAACTATAAGTAACTACATCAGGCAAGAAGCCACTCTTGACCATGTCCTCATACAAAGAAAGTGCTTCTTCTAGTTCTCCTGTTTTGCAATATCCACTGATAAGTGTAGTGTGGGTTACAAGGTTCGGTTCCAAATCGAAACCTTGTAATACAGTATCGTCAACTTCATAGTTACCCTGATTTTCAATAAATTCAAGATTCGAAATACAGTCATTCTTTTTAAGACCCAAAATCTCATCCATAAGATTTTTGGCCTCGTCAAATCCTCCAACTCTACAAAATCCATTAATCAAAGTATTATACGTAACAATATCAGGCCATATTTCATCCCTTTTCATTCTATCGAATAACTCAAGAGCGATATTCATCGATCCAAATTTACAATATCCATCAATCAATGTGTTAAAACAAACAACATCCCTATCAACGCCTTCCATATCAAATTGCTCCATTAATAATTCAGCATCTTTTAATAACCCAATTTGGCAAAACCCATTAACCATAACATTACAAGTAAAAGAATCAATCTGAATACTCTTCTTTATCATCTCAGCTAAAAACCCAATAGCTTGTTCAACCAATCCTTGTTTGCAGAAACCCCAAATAAGTGTATTATAACTAACTGTATCAATTTCTACTACTCTACTCAAATCTAAAGCAGTTTTCAACCTACCCACTTTGCATAAAGAATGAATTAATACATTATAAGTAAATACATTGGGGATTACCCCAGAAAAAATTAATTCTGAATAAACAACCCATACCTGTGAAATTAAACCAGAGGTATTGAATTTGTACAAAAGTTGATTCCATGAATACAAATTAGGGCTTAACCCATTATTTCTCATGACTAAAAATGCCTCTTTTGCTTCTGAAAATCTTTTACAAGTTAAATAAGCTTGTATTAAAGTACAAAAAAAGGATGCATAAAGATGGGATTTTGAATGCTTGATGATTTTTAGATGATGGGATTTATAAGGAAGACGGGAATCATTTTCGAGAGAGATGGGTTGTGATAGAATTTGGAGAGTGGGATTTAAATGGGGTTTAGAGTTCAAATGATGGTTGGATTGTTTTGAGGAGAAATTAGAAGACGAAGAAGGAAGAGAAGTTGGGAAGTGTGATTGGGTATTCAAAAGTTTCAGCTTTTTAATTCGATTCAAAGCTTTCATCCTCTGATTTTGTGTTTTAGAGAGAGAAAATTGAGGAGATGCAGAGACTGTAAAACCTCGCCAAGGGATCACTGGCGTTCTGAAGAAGGGTGATCAAAGAGGGTGTTTGATTTTTCAGCACTTATAAGTGGAATGCCCTTTGTTATCTATCACTTATAAGTTCAATGTCGTTTGTTTTTTATCACTTAGAAGCGCTATAAAAACGTGAATTGTCTAAACTATCCTTGCATACAACTAATTAGGGAAAACGGTCCGGAAACCCGCGATCCGGCCCGTTCGGCCCGAACCGTGAGAGACCGATGACCGAAGCAACCCCGAGTCGGGCTAGCCCGGCCCGATATAACGGGCTAATAGGGCCGGGCTCGGACAGGTTCTCAATTCCGAGTCCCGGCCCGTTAAGCCCGTCCGAGTCCCGGCCCGATTAAGCCCGTCCGAAGCCCGGCCCGATAGGTAGCCCGTCAACCAGCTATATATACCCCTTTCCAGGTAAAAACCCTAATGCTCTTAATTCTTTTTTTTTGGCCGAAACCCTATCATCTCTCTCTCTTCCGCCGCTCTCTCTCTCTCTCTCTCTTTCCGCCGCTCTCTCTCTCTCTTTCAGCCTCAAACCATTATCTCTCTCTAGTATTTCCATTAAAGAACACTTCTAGGGTTAAACAATTACACCTTCTCATCTATTCAACTAATGGAAACTAAAGTTTGATTTCTATTAGTAGTTCTTAATCTATTCATTTGATTTATTTAACATGTTGTGATGTAAATTAAATTTTCGAGATGTAAGTAGTTCTTAACCTTCTTTAAAGTCTTCATCTTCCTTCAATTTCCGATAATTTCTTTTAGCTTTTCGGCATGAGTTTTGTACATTTGAAATGGGTTGAAGAAACTGTGAGAATAGAAAGGGAAATGATGGTGAGACTTGAGAGAATGTAGTTTGTTATTAGATCTATAACTTTTTGTAATTTTTTTGAGATGATGTTCTAAGTTCTAACTACATCTGGAATGGATCAAGAACTTGAGATTGTTTATGTTTTTTTTGGTAATCTAGGGTTTGCTGTTTGATGTATTATTTTATAAAGATCAAGGCCTAAAGAGATGTATGATAATTGATTTATTATTTTGATGTTTAGAATAGATGATTCTAGGGTTTGCTTTTTTTTTTGATATATTCTTTTATAAAAATCAAGGCCTAAAAGAGAAGTATATGAGTGATCATCTATTATTTTGATGTTCATGATAGATGATTCTGATGTTTAGGAAATTAGGATAGATATGTATGTTATCAAAAATTAATTTATCACTGATTTAATAAAATTAATGGGCAGATTTTTTTTAATACTCTTTTAAACAAAATTACCCGAGCCCGTCCGGCCCGAGTCCGGTGAAGCCCGTTCGGGCAGGCGGGCTCGGACGGGCTACGGGCCCTGAATTTGGTGAATCTGTCCGGCCCGATCCGCCCGGTAACTAGTAGCGGGCTAGGCATGGTAGTGCCCGATCCGCCCGAGCCCGAATGTATTATGCCCGAGCCCGACCGAACCCGCCCGATTCCCACCCCTACAACTAATAGTTAATAAACAAGTTTGAGATAGATTATACTGAAGTATTAACGGCGAAAACATATATTTTGTTTACTAAAGTTTCTAATGAATTTTTTTTGTGCAATAAAAGATTACATTAGTCAAAGAACATAGAAAAAGAGAGAGATAAAGATAGATTATACTGAAATATTAATGGTGAAAACATATATTTTGATGGTGGTGAGAATGGAAGATGGAGGAAGAAGAATCAAAAAAAAAAAAATTAGTAGTGTTTTGAGGAAATAAAAGAAACTTGTTTCCACCCAAAGCTTTGTTTCACGAAATTTTTTCTTATTTTTCCAAAACATCGACCTTTAGATGTATAGGTTTTTAGGTATTTGTAATTTTAAATTTTGTTTAGGTATTTTTTGTCTTTTTTAGCACTTAGAAAGTAAGTGCAGAAAAATAAGCTTCAGTTAGAGCTTACTTTTTGACACTTGCTTTGGCACCACTTAGAAATGATATTCACTTATTAAGTGAAAAAAAAAATCAACCTAAAATTGCCGGTCCCACTTATTAAGTGAAAACACTTAATAAGTGCAAAATCAAACACCCTCTATGATAAATATGTTATTTACAAAAAAAAAAAAAAAGATAACTTTATATGTACCACAACATTTGTATGAACCCAACTTCTAATATATTTAGCAATCCTATATTCTAAAGGGCGTGAAGAAAAATGTCTGGAACATACTTATAACAAAATTGGTCAAGGGTTTTTATTTTAATTCTTTGGCTTTGTAGTCCAAAAACCTACCCCTAAATCCACTTTTAGTCCACCCTAACCGTAATAATGAAATATTAAAATATTAATTTAAATGGAAATCTAGTCCAAATGGTTCCATCTTTATTGAAAACACAAATCTTTAAGTTCCATATATAATCATAATACCCATAATGACCTTATATAAGACAATACCCTATTTTGAATATCAATCCCCAAAATTATATTTCCTTGCCATTTCTCTATCCAATCTCCTCACAATAATAGAATCCCTTTATTTTCTCTCTCTAAAACCGAAACCCTTCTTCATAACGTCAGAAACCATTATTCCTTCTCGATTTCTGAAGCTCTAAATCTTCTTCCAATCTATTTCATCAACTGAAACCACCATCGTTTATCCATAGTTGGACGTCCATCATCAAATCGTTAGGTTCGTTTTCATTAGAAGAACACCAGTTGCTTGTAATGGTTAAATCTTAAGATTCATCTTTTTGTTTATTGTTTTTCATCATAATCTCATGATTTTCATTGTAATCGGTTTCATCAACTTCGTGTTAACTTTTTAATCAGCTTCATCTTTAAACATCTTCATGATTTCATTATTATAAATTTTCTCTCTTTAAGATTCATCATCCAACGAGCTCAACATGGTTAAATTCGTGGTTACTTTCATTATCTTCGATTATGTTTTCATTATATCCATGTATTTTGTTAATTTTCATTAGTGTTAGGTTTTAGATTTTGATTGATTAAACCTCTTTTTTCATCATTTCGATCTAAATTTTCTGATCTAGATGAAGATTTTCGTACCAATTACAACAGATTATACATTATACATCATTTGACAAACATTATGTGTATTTTATTGAACATAACTCATATTATTTGACACAATAAAAAACATTTTATTAAAACATAACTCTTTTTTTTATTGAAAACACGATACTAAACATTATACATAATTTACCATATTTTTATTGTGACTATTATTTACATTTTTATTTTTGTAGTTCAGCTTTGAGTGATGGAATTTCCTACAGAATCATCCAACATAGGGAAGAAGATCGTATTAAAATCTGATAGTTGGGATAAAATCTTTACTGAAGTTGGTCAGTTTTTTCCTGTGGTGCTAAAGCATTTCGATTCGCCCTTCGTCAAAATAGTATAAGTACATGTCACGATTTCGATTTGACAATTACCCAAAATGATAGAGATGAGTGGGTAAAAAGTTGTCAACTTCTTTCAATCCCTAGACCCAGCAGCATAGGCAAGACTCATTCTTTCCCAATCAAAGATAATCACATATCAATAATTCTCATATTTCAACATATAATTATCGTTCTTACATTTACAAAACAAAACATGTTTTCCAATTACAGAGAATTGTTCATAAATTATACATTATTTATGAATAAGAAAACTTTATTTTCAGTGGACATATCATAATTTATCTACCTGTACACATTGAAGATAAATACTAAACAAGTTATTAATCTATTATTGTTACATAGGTACACTAATATATATATATATATATATATATATATATCAAAGTCATTCAACAACCATATCCCACATGCTAGGGCACTTCCGATTACAACGATGTTGGATGCAATTCGTATGCATATAATGGAGACGATGAACTTCAATCGCGAGTTAAATAAAAAACCACCTACTTCAACAAATTTATTTCTTGTTCACTTTCTTCATCAGCAACTCTATCACTTACGTGTATTAAATTAATAACATTATTGAATATATTATGTGTAAGATGTAAAATATCTAATACATAACATATTATTTATATACTGTTTTAAACAAAAACATTACCATAATGTATTTTGTATCAAACAATATACATTAAATGGACTATATATTTAGGTGAAGAAAATTCAATCAATATGTGTTATTTCTAATAAAAATCATGTACTGATTCCATCAATATATACATTTTCTGGTTCAAGACCAGCCAGATCTTTCTCCATTCCATTAATCTCCTGCACATATATAAACAAGTTAACTTATTTTACATTATTTGAAATTTCATATAAATTACCAGTATTTCAGTATTAAATACACTGTATGAAAATCAAAACCCATTTTGTCCTTATAAACTTTTATTCTTACAAACAGCATACGAAAAATAAGAACAAAAAACACATATTGGATGAAGAACATAAACCGTAAACCCAAAAAACCGAAAAAAACCTAAAATACATTTGAAAATCTTGAACAAACTCACTGATTTGTAGGGTTTTGAAAATCTTGAACAATTCCAGTTAAGAGAGCGAGGTGGCTAATCGATTTGTAGAGCTTTTAGGGGTTGATCGATTTTTCGAAGAGTAAGAAAGAGAAATTTTGTTTCTAGTTTTCGAAAGTTAGAGAGAGAGTAAAAAGATTTTTTTCCTTTTTCGTAGCCAGGATCACCGTTTATAAGGTGTTGTTTGGATTTGACGTTCGGATCCCACGAAAATTGGACGGGAATTGCTTTGGGATTAGGATGGAAATGGTTTTATCTAAAAGTGAGTATTAGGGTCCAAAATGAAAAAGAACTAAAATCCTTTTTTTCTGGGAAAATTTGACCCCTAATCCCTTTTTTGAACTTTATTTTGGGCCTAAAATCCATGGATCCTTTTATTTTTGGAGTTAAAAAAACAAAAACAATTGGCTCTAAGGCCAAAAATACCATAATTCTATCCAAAACAAAAAAATTTATCTAAAGTCCAATAAAATTTAAATCTACATCTAGTCTGATTCATGATCCATATACACCAAATCACATCTCTAGGCAAGAAGTTGAATTTTTGTTCCCATTTTAGCCCACTATACCCCATCCACCGTAAAACTTAAGGTTCCTATTCTATTAGACCACCATATCTAATTTCTCCACCTTCTCTCTCTTTCCGGACTTAAAACTAGATCACTACTTTCTTCTTTTCTTTCTTACTGGACTTCCTAACAACCTTGAAAGTTTTCAATATTTAAACCTTCCAAATTTTCCACCTTTTAAACTTTAAATCTTCACACCTTTAGATCTTCAAACTTTCAATCCTAAGAAGAAAAATACAATAGTGAAAATGGTGATGAGAAAGATATTAAACATAGTACATTACCTAGATACGATTTTCGACCGATGCGACATCTCGTTGCTTCATAATCTCTCAACCATGAAGGGACCGGTCAAAGTGGAACTAGATCTGAACTCATCATTTTGACATTTTTTTGGTTTCTCTCTCAAAACAAAATAAAACATGTTTATCACTCTAAATCGAGAGAAAGTAAAATCTTTTTGTCATTACAAGCATCTTATCTATATTCATATGGTATAAACTAATTTTCACTTACTTGTGGTTTAGTTACACGAGCATTATTTTTATTAAAAAATCAAAATAATACATGTTTAGAAAGGATTTTTGAGCTTTTCTCTCTAAAGTTTGTGTGTTTTAAGCATTATGTGAATTATTAATACATTTTCAACTTTTGCGTATTTTGTTAAGGGTTATTTACCTAGTGCCCCTACTTTGTGACTAGCTTCCCGGGAGGCCCCCTACTTTATCGAAAATACTGAGAAGGTCTCCTTTTTTCTGTTACTGTTAAGTGTATGTTACTCTCTCTCCTCCCATCTCCTCACCTCTCTCTGCCACGTCAACTCTCTCGGCACATCATCATTTTCTCTGATAGGGTCGCCGGTCGGTCAAAAATTCCGGCAGCCGGGCGGCAACCTTCATACTTAAAAAAAAATTCCCTCTCTCTCTCCACCTCACCTCTCTCTTCTCCGACATAGGTTGCTGGTCGGAAAATTTTCCGGTCGGCGACCTTTGAAAAAAAATTCTCTCATCTTTTTCTAAACACTCTGGCGAAGGGGGTTCCCTTCGCCGAAGGTAGGTCTGTTCTTGAACAGACCTTAAAATACTGTTCACGAACAGATTTGTTCTTGAACAGGGCTGTTCGTTGAACAGATCTGTGCGTTGAACAGATCTGTGCGTTGAACAGAACCTTCAAGGTATGTTCGCTCCGGCGAAGGAAAACCCCTTTGCCGGAGTGTTTAGAGAGAGATGAGAGTTTTTTTTTTTAAATGTTTGAAGGTTGCCGACCGAAAATTTTTCCGACCGGCGACCTATGTCGGAGAAGACGGAGGTAAGGTGGAGAGAGTGATGCACCCGAAAAGGTTACACACCCAAGCGGAGGTATCAAGTAGTAATCCGGCAAAGCCGGGATCGATCCAAGGATAGGAAGGTAGTTTGGATATCGAAGGGTCTTGTCCCTCGGTCTAGATATTTC
>BEHA01006510.1:3702-14316 GCA_002897215.1 Eschscholzia californica subsp. californica | reverse complement strand
GTGGTGTTGAAGCTTAGTAATGGTGGTGGTGATCGTGGCGGTAGTGGAGATACAATGGTAGAGGTTTAGTAATCGTGGTCGTGATAGTGGGGGTACAATGTGAAGATTTAGTAAGTGTGGTGGTGGTAGAAATGTTAAGTAATTAAAACAAATGGAAAACTTAAGAAGGAAAAAAATGGGCAGCGCTAGCAAAATAGTTTCCGGGGTGTGAAGACTTGGTCAATTTTATTTGACAATTTTATTTTGTAAGTTATTAGAGGGAAATAAAAATAAAAATGAAAAACCCTCCACCTCACCTCACTCTCTCTCCACCTCACCTCTCTCTCTTTCTCCACCTCATCTTCTCTCTCTCCACCTCACCTCTCTCTCTTCTCCGACTAGGTCGCAGGCCGGCCGGCGACCATGAAAAAAAAATAATTTCACTCACTCTCTCTCTCTCTAGAAACTCCGGCGAAGGGGTTTTCTCTTCGCCGGAGTTCCGGTCTGTTCTTCAACAGACTGATCTGGCCTGTTGAAGAACAACCCAGTTCCGGTCTGTTCTAGAGAGAGAGAGTGAGTGAATTTTTTTTCATGGTCGCCAGCCTAAAAATTTTCCGGTCGGCGACCTAGTCGGAGAAGAGAGAGAGATGAGGTAGAGAGAGAGAGAGAGGTGAGGTGGAGGGTTGTTTATTTTGAACCATATTCCCCATAAAATATGTTTCTCTGGAAACTTTTCAAAATTTTGCATATTCCCTTTAAAATTTCACACCCCGGAAACTATTTAGCTTTCCTCAAAGCGCTGGCCAAAAAAATGCATATGATATTGAACTTGAGTTATTTGGTTCCTCTAACATGCTTTCACCAATTAAGGTACGAAAACTTTGTAAGAAAAGCCCAAGATTTGGGCCTAAATACGAAAAAAACCCACTCGGGAATAATAATGTAAAAAACCCAATTTTTAAATTGTTGGCAACACTTTTGAAACTGTTACAACACTTTTGAAACTGTAACAACATATATAATTATGTTCTTAATTATGTGTGCAACAAAAACAAATTTGTTCATACATTTACAAAATTGTTGAGAGCAAACTGTGTTTTGTTCAGAAATTTTCATAAATGTTTTGTAATTTCAAATTTTGGATTTTTTTTTGCATTATTATTCCGGGTTGGGCTTCATTTGATATTTTCCCGAATTTTGGGCGTTATAATTTTCCTCTCCTACTATAGTAGACTGCTTGTTAATTTTTCAAAAAAAAGAAAAGACTACTTGTTAATTTTGGTAAATTTTTTAAAAAAATAATCAACACCGGAGTCCTTTCGTTCTTTCTATTTTTCTTCTTGTGAGGCCCTTTGGCTCTGAAGGCCCGAAGCAAGGCTTTGCTAGCTTGCCTCTCACGGTCAGTCCTGGATGGTGGCGGAGGTGTGATAAAAAAAAACGGTGGTGGTGGAAGTATGGTGGTGGATAAAGAACGTGAATGGTAGTGATGGAGGTATCTTGGTGGTGGTGGAAGTATGGAGGGGGTGGAATAGTGATGGTGGTGGATAAGGTATTGCGTTCCGCTTAATCGGGACTTCCATAATTTCTTCTCTCCTGACATTTAAGGGTGTATATTCTTTATACTCTAGTTTGGTTTTCTTGTACCAGTCTCGGTTGTCCAATATTGGACGTCTGTCCTCGTACCGTCCTCTAGAGCTGCTCTATCTATGTCATGGTTGCAGTGAGGGATCTGCAATATCTTATCCCTAAATCTCTGCCAATACCTCATTCTTGAATTTCTGCAAGTGAGAGATCTGCACAATTTCTATCGGAATCTTTAACATCTTTTCAATATATCTGGATCTGCACTTCCACGGAATCGTATCTGTGACTTTCTTATTACGGAGTAGATGTAGTTACCAACTGAGCCACCAGTTGTTGGCTCATTACTTAGTCGGTTGGTCCGATGGGTGGTCAAAAATTTATATGGTAGGTTATTTCACCCATTAGTAACGTGGGTTAGCAGAATTTCCCATCAAACTGTCGTCCGCCTGGTTTCCACTCATTCGGGAATTAAATTGAAAAGTTTCCTAGCTAGTACACTAATTATATCAAAATGTAAAATTATTAACGGATCTATAATAGTAGTAGTTATTTGGACACTAGTAAACCTAGAAGAAGCTCAGTTTGTTTAATTTACAGCTATACTTTTCCGGTCGAGTCTCCACCTTTTCCCGTCATAACTCTCTGATCATCTTCAATGGAAAAATTTTTCTAGGGTTTCAAATCATCTCCCTTGTAAAAAAGGGAAAATGTCTCGTCAAGCACCTACTCCGCATTTTCACAAATCCAAGACTCTCGACAACAAATATGTAACTTCAATCTCTTTCCTCTCTCTGTCTTTTTTCTTTGTTTACTTTCCATTTAGGGTTTTCTTTATATATATCGTTTGATTGTTGAATATTGAAATTGAACTTAATAATTTGGGGTTATGGTGTTGTAGATGCTTGGAGATGAGATCGGGAAAGGAGCATATGGTCGAGTTTACAAGGGATTGGACTTAGAAAATGGGGATTTTGTTGCGATTAAGCAAGTTTCTTTGGAAAATATAGCCCAAGAGGATCTTAACATTATCATGGTTTGTTTTTTTTTTCTTCAAAATTTAGTAATTTAAACTCTGTTTATTAAGTTTTAGGTTTCTATTTTGATCATAGTGTATGATTCCACAACTTACTAGAAACTAGTTCAAGTCAATGAGAGTCATTCTTAAGAGAAATCAAGTTCTACCACTAAATTGCTACTCCCCAAGTATAATTTAAGCCAAAATCATGAAAAATAAGAAACTTTCATTATTATGCATCCGTTACAAATGGCCTAACTAGTTCTATGAACTATTTGTAGATTTTGGAACTGCTTTTGTTTTTTTTTTTCTTCATTTTTGTTGAACTTATATATGTTAGCATAAGAGAGTCACGAAGTGCATTGATGTTAATCATATGAAGGTTTCCTTGTGCCAAACATATGAGAAAGCACTCTGCCATGTTGAGCAGATTTTACCTAAGTTTCTTAACTTATCATGCTAGTTGATTCCGTAATAGGACTTCAATAATTGAACGTCTAGGTAGGCATTTAAGTTAAATTGGTTACAAAAAATTCTAAATTTATTTCTTTTCGGCAAATTTACAATAAATTATGCTTAATTTGAGCTCCATCTTTTCCGTAAATGTTTTCCAGGACAATACATTTAAAGAAAACTGGTTCTGTTTTGATGTATAAAGTGTGGCTAACCATTATTACTTGTGTTTTGTAATGCTCTCCCTTTGGCGGATTCATCTACCTCAGCAAGAGATTGATCTACTAAAGGTTTAATCTCCCTTTACCATTTTAATTGCAATGCTTGTGCTAATTTCAATATATTTCTCCTTTACATTTTCAAATTTCTTTTTGGAAGTTGTAAAATATTATTAGACTGGGTCAAAGGCCAGAATGTACCTGTGAAGTGTTCATTTACTTTAGTTTTACATTTGTCTTACTTCATTTATACCTGTTTTTATCTATTAGATAACAATTAGAGAGTTTCCTTTTGCAACTAGGTTTACATTTTGTAGTAGAGAAGAACTAGTTTGTACTTTTTTTGTAACTTAATTTTTGTAGTTGCTGTTAAGAGAGTTTTTGGGAGGTCATGTCTTATTAATTTAGGTAATACTCATATTTTATCTCTTCATGAAGTCACCGTCCTAGGTAGCACGTTTTACTAGTTTTTTTGTCTTGAAGTTTACTTGATGTAGTTACCTAGTAAGAAGTTTTAGTATTGAGTTGCTATTATTTTTAAGTTTGTTTTAGCTTTTCTCCTTGAAGTTATAGCAATTCACTAGGATCATACCTTTACTTTTTTGCTGTCAGTTTGCGGTTTGCATATGTATTAGCAAATCACCTGGATCCTACCCTGTATACAGAAGTTCTTCTCTGTGCTCTTTACTCAGTTGCTTTGGCGTTGACTTTATCTTACTGGAGAATCTAGTAGCGCCACTAAATTTATTGTGAATCTTCTTATTTCTCGTTCAGCCTTGTTGTTACTCCCATCATTTTCAGTATCTCTTACGTGTAGTCCCTTGATTGAGGCTTACTTGTCAAATACATCAAATTTTTAAAAAAGAAATAAATAAGTAATTCAAGTTCCTATAACGAGGAACATCCTATTGATTAACCATTTTAGGAATGGCTTGTTTAGTAAGTAAGATACACATTAGTACCAAACTTCTATCTATCTCAAGGATTTTTACAGTGAGAATTGCTCAATCAGTTAGCTGCAAATTTTTTCTTTGCATTAGATTTACCTGCAAACTTTCTCTGTCTGTAAAAAGAAAGGATTCTGCTTGGTTGTTCCAACAAAAAGACTACTGAATGGATGGTGAATGTAATATGGTCGGTTCATATTATGATGCAAGACCAACCATGACGAGTAAAGAAGCGTTTTTTTAACAAGTCAAAGAATTAGTGTACTAACATTAGAGCGTTGTGCATCAAATGGTTCTAGTCAAAACCCAAAACCCTAGAAAACTGGAATGCATAAGTTTACATCATTACAAATATTCAATTTTGACCTCAATGTACTCCACATTTATTGATGTATGGTGGTGTACTTCTTGACATTTTATTTCTCTTACAGGTAAATCTACCATAAATGATAAATGCAAAATTAGTGTTTTAAGATTCATGTCTCTCACATTATAATAATTTTCCGCAGAATTTGAATCACAAAAATATCGTAAAGTATCTTGGATCCTTGAAGACAAAGTCCCACCTGCACATTATTCTGGAGTGAGTATACATCACTTTTTCAAAACTTTTTTGGAAGGCCACTAAAGTCATGGTAGCACCTATGTTTGAATTTAACGTATAATTATATGGTGATTGTGTTCATATAGGTATGTCGAAAATGGCTCACTTGCAAACATTATCAAGCCAAACAAGTTTGGACCATTCCCTGAATCATTGGTGGCTTTCTACATTGCACAGGTTTGCATATGTTGTACAAGCTCAATGCAGTATTATAGTGTTCCTAAACTTCCTATAATCCTATCTGCTATCAATACTGTTACTTATTGAGTAGGTGTTGGAAGGCTTGGTTTATTTGCATGAACAGGGAGTAATTCATCGGGATATCAAGGGTGCAAATATATTGATAACCAAAGAGGTAATATTGCACTTCGATTTCTGACACCGTCTCTGACTTAGCCAAATTTTATCCCTCTCTTTCAGTTGAGTCGTTGATATATCTATGCGGTTGGGGTACTTCCGTCATTAGATAAAACATGCCTTTCTTTTCTCTCCTTTATTGGTAACCATTTAAAAAGTCCTTCCCGTGACCCATCTCCCCCCGCGTCTTTTTTTGCTTTCTTTTGATGTTATATTCCTTAAACTTATTTTTATAGTGTTAAGTTCTACTCTTATTTGTATAGCTACATCTTTAGTAGTTCCACATTAATTTCTGCACGCCCTTGCTGCTCCAGTTTGAATCTTGGCTTTATTGTGATACTATATGAATCATTTTCCTCACACGAATAAGGAAAAGAGTTTCACTACAAAAATAAAAACTAATGCTCCTGTTGTTAGTGGAGAGGTGGGACAAGTTCAACTTTTAGTGTATCCATGTGTAGTCTTTTTTTCCTTGGTCGACATCATACTATGCTTTATTTTCCTGAATCCTGATAGAAAAAAATCCATTTAAAAAAAGTATAACACAGATTCATTAGTTTATACTTTCAGGGTCTTGTCAAACTTGCGGATTTTGGGGTTGCAACAAAGTTGACGGAGGCAGATCTCAATACGCACTCTGTTGTTGGAACACCATACTGGATGGCCCCTGAGGTACTCCTTGAAGTACTAATGCTAATTATTAACTTATTAAGTATAATTTATCTGAAAAGAAGTTATTCAGGCATGGTTACTAGATATAACTTATCCTTACACCCTCATCCATGAATTTCGTATACGAACAAACCAACCTATCTTCCGAATTACGATTTGAACTTCAGAACAAGAAATGAAATGTCGAAATATTTCGACGGCCAAAAATGGCCAAAATCATTGGGTTTTCCAAAATAGGTGTACGATTATCTACTTACAGGTATTTCATGCCATATTTCGACTGGCATTTCTCGAAATGTCAACAAAAAGCTGTTCATTAATCGAAATTTGTACTTCTCAGTGTTTTCTTCAAATTTTCTGGTTATTTCCTTCAAAATTTCGTCAAAATTTCTTGTTGATTTCACTATTTTATATCTTCACCATTGAAACCCTAAGAAGATTTGACAAAATTTTGAAGATCAAATTGAAACCCAGAGAGAGAAAGAGTGTTGGCAAGAGGAAGAGACGAAACTGTCAACCATGATTAAACCCTAATGTCGTTTGGTCATTTGGTAGGAATTGGTTGTATTACGGTGTACAAAAGTTTGATGTTTTCTATGTTTTGACTTATAAGTCTTTTTGATATTTTGATTTTGTAATTTACTGCTTGCAATAACTATCTAAATTTTTATTATTCAATTTAACCCTCCCCAAGATAACATTTTTATTAAATATACCCCCTTAAACTACCAATCATTTGCCAGGTCTTTCAGTGCCTGTTGTAGCACGCGGTTGTTGCACTAGGCTGATCGAGATACGACTTTTCGGATCTGGCAAAAATTCTGTTAAGATTTCGTATTTTTTTTTTCATGTTTACCCCTGGTATTTTACTCTGTCTGTGTGGTTACAAATTAACCCTCAAACTGACAAATTAGCCCTAATATTTACCGCTACAATTACAAATGAGGCCTTACATTTACCTGTAGATTTGTAAAATTTCCACACTGACCGAAATATTTCACGAAACTTTTCCACTTTTGGCCGACCAAAATTTCCACCGAAACCGAAATTTCATTCTTTGGTGGGCCTTTTCAGGGTTTACCTTTTAGAGGGGATCCTGATCTATCCCCCATTTAATCAAATCGCTCAAAAAAAGGATGGAGTTCCGTCTTGCTCACATGGAACCCTACAATTCAGTACGAACTAAAAGAGAACGCTCTATTAGTAATGTCCTCTTTGAGTCGGTTCTCAGTTCTTAACCGCATGACGTGGTAAGCTGTATAAATAAACTGCTTTGTCTTGGTGTAGGTGATTGAAATGTCAGGGGTTTGTGCTGCATCGGACGTTTGGAGTGTTGGCTGCACAGTGATTGAGCTTCTAACATGTGTTCCCCCGTATTATGATCTTCAACCTATGCCAGCACTTTTTAGGATCGTTCAGGTATGAATTGCCTAATGTTTTCAACAAATATAAATTTCTTAACATGATTTTCTGACTAATGTTGCAAAATTGTTTCTAGCCTTTTGTTGTGTTTATTGTCTAGTGCCTACATTGTTGCTTTGGCCTGACACATGACATCTATTGGCCAGGTCATCAGGAACTATCCTGAGCCTCTGAGCCTAGCCAAGTGACAGAAGTAGTAGGAGTTTCTTAATAATAGTTAGTAATTTGGTTTTTGGCTTTAATCTTGTGTCCTCGTATGATATTGCTTCCTATAGGTTAACCATCTCTTTTACTTGTTCTTTTACTTCGGAGTATCCCCTTCCCATGGCAAGGTTCTTCGTGCATATATTTCTTTCTTTTCAGTTCTGTTTCTTTAAGCAGTACAAATATGAGATTTCAGATAGAAAACATGTTACTCAATTTCATCTTTTTTTTCCAGGATGAACATCCTCCAATATCAGATCGTTTATCCCCCGATATTCAAGATTTCCTGCGTCATTGCTTTAAGAAGGTAAAGAAGCAACTATTTAGAGCATCTCCAGTGCAAAACTTCAATTTTTCTTTTCTATTAGTTCTATATCTCAAGCCCCAATTGAGATTTTCATTTCCAAGTGGCAAAATAAAGATCCTCTAATTCTTTTGCGTCTTCAATGCAAATCTTTAAAATTGCTTTTTTTTTTTACCAATGTGACACGATTATTTTTGTAAAGAAATAATTAGTTATTTTGAAGACTTAGGGAGAGATGATTTCTATTGGTTTAAATTCAAATATTGTTGAGTAGGACAATTAGTGTCTCAAGAAGACATTCCAGAAATAGAGTGTGCTCTTCATATATCTTTATTTAATTGTTACCACACCATTTTAGAGAGCCAAATCGAGTTTTGCATTGGAGAGAGTTTTAACAAAAAGTCCAAATATCCTATGTGGCACTCAGAATTTCTAAGATGGATTGTTGCATTGGAGATGCTCTTAAATCAGAATTATCTTATCCTCCTCTCTGGTGGTGGCTTATGTCACTTCCGTTAAATGTTGACTAATATCTTTTTCTTTCCCCGAAACAAATAGCTGATGTTGCTGAAAGGCATAATTCACTTGTGAACCCAACAAAGCAATAAGCTGATGCTTAATAAAATTACCAACATTGACAAAGATAATATTTTTTTTTTGAAACTTCGAATTAATATTAAACGAAAGAGAAACTATACAAAGAGAAAGGGGAGAGTGGCATCCTCACGATATCCACGCCTCCCAATTATAAACAACATCTATGAAAGAACATTGACAAAGATAATGAATTTACAATGACTTTAACGGGGTCTCGGTATTGGATTTGATCTAAGATTTTTCACTGTGGAAGTTCATCTTCCCATTGATCAAAGGCATGAATAGACTTTTGAGTAGCTTGCTATCTAGCCTAGATTCAAGGATTTCCATCTTTAACTTATCATTGCAATGAAGCTAAAAAAGAACTATAATTAACTACCAAAACAATAAAGCAGTCAATGATTCTTTTATTCTTGACTACTTAGACATTTCCACGTATTAGTACTCAATGTGCCTCCCACTGATTTCAATTTCCAGTGAAGTTTATGTTCAGCATCCATTACTTCATTTAGCTCGATGATGTCATTCAAAATTATATGACTGCTGATTTTTGTCGAGGATGGCCGTATGAGGAATACACCATCACCCAAAAAAAGGGCTTGATTTGTATCCATGCATTATACTTTATCAGAAAGATTGGTCTCTGACATAGGTAGTGTATTTCAGGACTCTAGGCAGAGACCAGATGCGAAAACATTACTTCTTCATCCTTGGATACAAAACTCGAGGCGAGCTTTGCAATCCTCCCTTCGACAAAATAGCGGAAAAGTGAGGTATGTATGCACCAACTTTTAGCTTTTTATCGAGTGATTTGTATATATTGGATATATGGATGTGATTAAACGTGAACATAATAATGGGGACGGCCTTTTTGCAACCCTTCGCAACCAATCCTGTCACAGCTTCAATGCTTAATTTAAGATTTTAGACAAGTAAATAGGTTAAAGTTTGTAGTTTTCTTGTGTTATTAGATTAAACTATTTGAAGTTTCACATTTTTCATCTTTCTTTCGAACTGCTACAAGGAGAGTATACATGTAGGCGTAACCATGTTCTCTTTGATGTCATACTTGATTTCAGAGTGCATCCTTCAAATAAGTTAGTTAATATTATTTCTCTATGTAATGTGGATTCCCTTCTCACTTCTCTGTGCCAATCTTAATTTAGTGAAGCATTTGGTTAGATATGGGACGAAGCTCAATTTCTCACCCAAGGCTATGCTTTTGGTAGGATGGTGCATCCACATGTTGGTACTATATACAGTGAGAGAAATACAAGTTGATGCATATCGTACTTTGTTATTATTTGCTCGAAGACCTGTTAATTCCTGATTTCCACTATGTAAACTTCCCCCCTTAGGATATACTAACGGCCTAATGCTCCTGTGTGAAACATAGCAGGATTGCAAAAGAAAGTAGATACCACCTTGCCAAAATAGTTAGTGATATTTCTAGAGTAGCAGAGGCTGTTTTGTTATATATTCATTCAAAGTTTCAAAAAAAGAATATTTCTAGAGTAGTAGAGGCTGTTTTGTTATTCAAACATGTTGCCTACTTGCCATATGATTTAAAAAGAAATGTAAGGATGATTTAGATAGTCATCACACGCTAGGCTTGAGCATGCACTCTGTTCCACAAAGAATTTGGTCCAGCTTGAATGGAGCTCTTGGCATCTCCTTCTTTTGTAGTCTAGTACTTCATCTGCTTATCAATATTTTGGTCCATATTTTTGTTTTTCTCTAATTGTCTCTTATCAGTACAGTTTCTTTTCACTAGGTGGTGTTACGTTTTTCCTATGCTTTTATTAACGTTTTCTCGTTCGGTTTCAGTCGATGCAGTCTGACTTATGTAATGATATTTTTTTTAAAAAATTGGAATAAATTAGTCTGAACTTTGTGCTTATTGCAGAAATATAGACAAGGATGCTTCTATGGATGCAGAAATTTCAACTGAAGGTGATCACGGTATGGTTGAGAGCCCTTCTAATGAGAAAATACCAAGAGATGCTTCTGACTTCGAACCTGTGAGAACCTAATCTAGTAGGATTCAATATTTTTGAGTTCCTTTTCAATTGCCGCACAGCTATTACACTTCTTCTTATCTAACCTTCCGCACAAAACTTACAAATTCTATTAATCTTCCTTGGTCTTTCAAGCTTCAGGCAGACAGAAGCAACAGATTATTATCGTCAGAAACTGTTAATGTGGAAAATTTAGACAAAGACCAAGATTCAAAGGATCATGTTGTCCAGGAAGATGCA
>BEHA01006496.1:45043-57089 GCA_002897215.1 Eschscholzia californica subsp. californica | reverse complement strand
AACCACGCACTATGTCTGGGATAGGGAAACGAAACCCAATCTTATATGGTAGCTCGTACAAAGCTACCCAAGGTGCAGAGTTGTTGGTGACTAAATCGGCAGGACCAGGCAAACGAATCTCTATAGAATTGGGAATGTTATATGCTTGACGCACCTAACCATATCGTCGTCTCTCAACTTTGAGGGGTTTTTTTTTTCCAAACCAGTTCTGAACTTCGGGACAGAAGACCCGCTCATAGTAAAAGAATAAAACGTCTTGTTGTCTCTGAAATATCGATGTACGAAGCACATGGATTCAGCAAACGAACAAAGAAACGAAGACGAGGAAGAGCTTTCCCTCTCACTATGCTACATAATCATACTTGATATTAGAAAGGTTGAAGATGTTGAACCATAAAGGCAACGTTCCTTCCACATATAGACCATAGAAAGTTCCTCACCCAAAGCACGCCTTCCTCCACAAGCACCGGAGGTTTCCTCCACAGACATCAAAGACGAAGAAGCAAACATCTTTTTAAAGGAAATACAAGTACACACAAGGGTTCATCTTCTCAGAAAATGTCTTGTCACTCTGAGTAAAGTAAAGGTAAAATACGAGTTGTCCAGTCACTTTGAAAATCTCTTCGCATATAAAGAAAAGGAGCAGTATTTATATAGGACACGCAGGTGTGTATTGGGCAGTGTGCCATACACACTTCACAGTGCACACTGTGCACTCTGCACAGAGTTCATTGTGCGCTCTGTTCACACTGCGCAGAGTGCACCGTGCACGTACCGCGTAGACTTGTCAACGCGTTTTTGCCTCCCGCCGCGTAATTTCTTTCCGACATGTCGTAGGATCATTTAAGTTCCTTTCCGAACTTATAAAAAATTGTCAAAAATACGCGACACTACTCACAGTGGATCCCGCTAGTACTCAGGATTAACTTGCTCGGAATTCCATTTTAATTGTTTACGTCTCAAGTATTTTTCTTTTAAACCAAAACATGTGTTCGGGGTGTTTCTTTCCTCTAAGACTAAACATTCAGCGAAATTCTAAATACTTCTCGGTCTCATTGTTATTTGCTAAGCGAGAAATTTTACTCGACACTTCTATCTTATCGAAATAATTTTTATCACATTGTGTTAACAATTTTTTTAATGTTTCTCTAAAAGCATATGAATGTTACAATAATTCCTATGTCAGAGAATCAAAAACACTTGAACTTTTCATCGGATCACTCCGATATTTCTTCTCCGGAGCAATCCGAATTGACCCGATACACGCGACACTTCTCGCGGACAAGTCCCCGCGAGACAAGAACTCGGCTACAAATGCAGCAAAACCGAACTACGAATTGGCCATATAACTCCAAATACTCTCTAAGTTTCTGCACTCCATCAACTTAGAGAGTGGGGGACAAATTGTATGGGCCAAAATACGTCATATGGAGTGCCCCAAGAAATTCACGATTAATGGGCTTACTCGGCGACCAAGCCCGTGAACTAATGGCTAATGGGCCCGAACCATTTATCTTCGAACACTCCGAACCACTGCCAAAATAAAGAAGCGCTTCAAGCCCTAGAGGAAGAGGTACGCCCGAGGCTCCTCACAGACTGAAATATGTGAGCACTGCCAGCCCTGGAAGAAGAGGTCTGCCCTCGCCTTCTCAACAGACCTAGGTACGGAAACACATCTAGCCCTGAATAAAGAGGTTCGCCCTCAAATCCTCAACGGACCTCCTATCGTATATCCGTTGGAGATGCGTTACAATCATCCGAGATAACGATATCCCGGATATATCCGTTGGCAGTTACGGAATCCATATTAATGGTGACAACCCATGCGTTACTACCATTAAAGATGACAACTCATCACTGGATAACAGTGGACGCAAGACACTATAAAGGGATGGAACCAAGAATGACTCGAGGATGGGGCGATCGCCAAACACATCGAGTACTGCTTAACACTATCATCCAATTCCCGACTCAAACACTCGATCATCTGGTGATCACCAAAGATACCCATACTTCACTGATATCACTATCAAGCACTCTGATACCATTTAGTCATCGTCGAAGACGCCCCACTATTTTTTCTCTCATACAGAAGGACAAATCAGTCGACTACGACACTCCCACTCTGGCTATCGTCCTTTTCTTTCTCTGTGATCCACTAATCAAACATCCATTGAACCATATACGACAGATCAAAAGGAGGTTGGCACATATTTCTCTCTCCTGACGACCGCTCACTAAAGAAGGCCAACCTACATTCAAAGGAGAACGACCTATTTTTATCTCTCCTGACAACCACTCATCAAGGGAGGACGACTTATTTCTCTCTCCTGAAGACCGCTCATTCAAAGAGGACGACCTACTTTTCTCTCTCTTGACGATTAAAACATAAGCAAGTCACTTTATCTCTCCTAGAGTTCAGGCCTTCCTGACTTCGCCACATTTACGAGGATTTCCTTAGCCAGGGATAGATCTCATAATCTCTTTCCAACAAGTCAGTCAATCCGTAGAGAGCGAGCTCCGGCCACTCTACGAGCCGTGCCTAAGCTCTGACCACCAACCAATCAACGGTAACATTTCCAAGGATATCATTTACGCCTCGATTACTTCTCTTGCAAGCTTACTGACTTAATCGTCGGAGCCCCGTTAGGACGTCACCATCCCAGTGTCCCCTAAGATCTTATGGTCACGTGTGTTCTTGTCTCTTTTGTCAAAGGTTGAGCCTAAAGACGTCGTCGGTGCCCGCAAAATAATTAACAGGTGGAGGTTCGGCTTCCGGTGAACAGCCCGGTCCAGCTGACTTCTTGACCCGCGATTTCCTAACCTCACAACAACTTGCTGACATATTCACCAAACCGCTAGGCACAGATGCTTTTAAGAAGATTACTTGCAAGTTGGGCGTCGTTCCCTTTCCCTCTATAACTTAAGGGGGAGTATTAGAGGTATTGGACCCGATCGACCATTAGGGTCCGGCCATGCATACGTATAAAGCCATGCACCGACCATGGGGTAGCCCACCGACCGGTCTCCAGCGCCTTCCATACACCGGTCTCTACCTCCTTCTAATTATTTGTATTAGGCTTTCTAATTGTAATATATTTAAGACTTATGTATTTCTATATATACCCACATTGTAAACCAATATCAATAAGCAAAGTTGATTGTATCTTAATATATCTTCTCAAGCAGCTTCCTTTTCTCGTTCTCATCTTGCTCTTGGTTGATTAGAACATTCAAGTTATATAACTTCACAGAGTATCCGCCTCTTTTGTCAACATTGTTTTCAAGCTTCATGGACTACAAGTGAGGTTTATTCACTATCCAAATGGTGTTATTATCAACTTCATGGTTACCCGGACCATGTTCGTAAAGCTAGGTCAACTTCGGTTGCAACTGTTCAACAAGACTCGGAGGTGCCTGCAGCCACTTCAATGTCGGTTGAACAATATCGCCACCTCGCCTCTCTTCTCCAAAACCGCGACCAACAGCCTACAGGCATCCCCTCAACCGATCCTACTTCTCCCTTCATCAACTTGACAGGTATGTCTCTATACTCTAAACCATGGATTGTTGATTCGGGAGCCGCAAGGAATATTTTCTCTCTTCTTTCCTTGTTTACTTCTTACACTCTTGCTCCACCGAACTTCTATGTTTGTCTATCTTATGGTTCACGTTCCCGAGTTCACAACATTGGTTCTGTCACTTTCAAATCAAATTTTACTCTAGAAGCGGTTCTTCGTATCCCTACTTTTCACTTCAATTGATTTATGTTTCTCAAATTACAAAATCTCTTTCTTGTAATGTTAGTTTTGATTCTATGTCTTGTGTCTTTCAGGACCAAGCAACGACAAGGACGATTGGACTTGGTAATCAATACGATGCATTATATTTTCTACGCACGGAACCTCGTATTTTGGCGTCTTATTTACCGTTTGATAATTTTTCTTATTTTAGTATATGGCATTATCGTCTAGGTTACCCATCTCTTTCCCAGTTCAAGTATTTAGCTAGTCGTTTACCTTGTATGGATTTTTCTTTTATTAGTAATATTAATAAAGTTCCGTGCACTATTTTTTTCTTCTGATAATGGGATCCTTCATCAAAAAAGTGTTACCCACACTCCTCAACAAAATGGTGTTGTTGAGAGGAAACATCGTCACATTCTTGAAGTGACCCGTTCTATTTGTCTTCAAGCACACTTTCCTCTCTCTTTTTGGGGAGAATGTGTCCTCACCATTGTTTATCTTATCAAAAAAACTTCCTACTCCGCTTTGGACGACTTGTCTCCAAATAAAAGTTACTTGGTTCTCCACCAAATTTGTCCCATCTTCGTGTTTTTAGATGTTCATGCTATGCAGGGGCTGATCTATTAAGAGACCAGGTCGGGCAGCTGCCCGACCTGGAATTCGTAATTTTCTTACTTAACTGAGGGCAGTTCTGTAATTGCACCTATATAGAAAATCTTTTCTTAGGGAAAGAGGGTTTGTACGGGATATTCTGTATGAAGAAAGGGAGTGATTTCAGGAAGAGACAAATCGGAAAAACGTGAGCAAGCTTGAAATTCTAGGAAATCCTAGCTATAATAAGTACTCCCTCCGTCCCATTTTGTTTGACCTTTTCGGAGATCCAACTTATTCAGGATTTTCATTTATTGCTTCCTAACTAAATGTATTTTCCTAAATTACTCATACTTCCTTTAGAGTATTACAATGAAAACCACATTGGAAGTAGTGTAGAACCAATAGAAACTTTTTATTAGTATTAAAAGCAAGGGTAGATTGGGAAACATCAATAAAACTATTAATAAATGAGTCTTATTTAAAGTAAGTTGACAAACATTTTGGGACTTCCTTAAAAGGAATAACACCCAAACAAAATGGGACGGAGAGAGTAATAACAATACATTGATTTCTTCATCTCTTAAACTTCCATCACTGAAATCTAACTTAAGGGTTTTAACTTCGGTGTTACATAAAATCTAGTTTTTATTTATTCAAATCATAGTTTGAAGTTGTTATTTGTTAAAGGATTTTGCTTGTATTAGTTTGATGAAGATCTTCTTTATCTTTTACCAAGCAGATTTTGTTCATGGGTTTTGTTGTAGATTTGGAAGAAGCATATTGATCTACCAATTTCATAAAATCTAATTTTCAATAATTTAAATCTAGTTTTCATTGGTTTGAATCTAGTTTTCATTTATTCAAATCAAAAGCATAGTTACTAACCATTGAAGCAATGAATCGAAAATTGTGATTCAAGTTTAATCTATCAATTTCATGAATATCTTATGAATTTCTACTATTAGCCTAAATGAGGGTTTTGGATAGCTCTAACTTCTTCTACTTCTTCTTTACTTTTTTTTTTGTTGAAGATACTTCTTCTTTACTTGATGGAATTGGTTTGTGGATGTTTAGAATTTGTTATTTAATGTGGATAGTATTTTTTCTTTTGTATATTTGGAATGTTTTAGTTTTTGTGAGTATTTTGCATATCTTTGTTGAATATATGTTAAAATTGATACACAATAACACACAATGATCAATGAAAATCTTACTTTGATTACTTATTCTTATGTCATGTTCTTAAATTAGTTAGTACTCTCAAGATGGATTTTGTGTAAATTCCTCAAAATTTCTTTTACTAAGAGTCTGCCCTCCCGGGCGTAAAATCCTGGTTCCGCCCCTGATGCCATGCTAAATTCACATCCACTAAGTCTAAGCTTGATCCAAGAGCTTTTCCTGGTATTTTCGTTGGTTATCCTCATAGTCAAAAGGGCTACAAGGTTCTTAACCTTTCCAATAATCGTATCATTACTTCTCGTGATGTTGTTTATAAGGTGGACACTTTTCCAATGACTGATCTTCCTTCTTCTTCACCGACCATTCGTACTCCTTCTCCATTTATTTGAATCTCGGATGACGACTCTTTCACCTTCTGGCGTCCTGACGATGCCGTCGTTCACCGTCCCGCCAACGTTGTCCCGTCGAACGAGTTCTTTCCTTCCGCCAACACGACTGATCAGTCGGCTTCCTCCGCTGATGTTCTTGTTCCCAACTCCGAGCATCCATCTGTAGGTGCCCCTAACAAACCCAACAACACCAACTGTTCGGGATCTTCCACGGGTACCCCCGCTTCTTCACAACATCCATCTATGGGTGCCCTTAACGAGCCCAACAACACCAGTTGTTCGGGCTCTTTTGTGGGAAACCCCGCTTCTTGTACGCTGGTCACCATACCCGCAAATAATCAAGGTCGTCCGACCAGAAATCGCGTTCCTCCGAAACACCTTTCGGGTTATATTTGCACCTCTTCGACTGACTCCACAGTCTGGTTTCCTCTCTGTCATTACATTTCTCGGGATCGTCTCTCTCCGACTCATAGGTCTTTCATTGGTTCAGTTCTTTCTCATACTAAACCCTCCTCCTTCGTTGAGGCTATGGAATCTCCCAATTGGCGTGACGCCATGGCAGCTGAAATCAAGGCTCTGGAATCAAATAATACATGGTCTCTTGTTCCCTTACCACCAGGCAAACGCCTCATTGGCTCCAAATGGGTGTATAAGATTAAGTATCGTTCAAGCGGATCTGTCGAACGTTATAAAGCCCGCTTCGTTGCCAAAGGGTACACTTAGATCGAGGGGTTTGTTTATCATGCCACTTTTGCTCTTGTAGCAAACTTGGTCATTGCCCGTGTTCTTCTCTCTCTTGCCTCCATTAAGGGATGGTCTCTTCATCAAGTGGATGTTAGCAACGCCTTTCTCCAAGGTGATCTCGATGAAGAAGTTTTATGAAACCTTCGCCGAGATTTTTGCAAAAGGGGGAGCAACTTGTTTGGCGGTTAAACAAATCCCTTTATGGTCTAAAGCAAGCCTCTCGTCAGTGGTTCGAGAAATTTTCTTCCAAACAAATACAACATGGATTGATCAAGTCCGTTTCCGATTATTCTTTATTTACCTATACATCTAAGAATCTGTCTCTCTATATTCTTGTGTATATTGATGACATGATCATCACCGGTATTGATGATTCAGCTATTTCCAGATTAAAGTCTTTTCTTCATAAGACGTTCTCCCTCAAAGATCTAGGTCGCCTACAATATTTTTTAGGTATTGAAGTTTCACGCTCCTCTCAAGGAATTTTTCTAAGTCAACGACAATATACCCTTGACATTATCGCCGATTCTGGCCTCATTGGTTCCAAACCTTCTCCCTTCCCTAAGGAACAAAAGCTGAACCTTCATAATTCCACTAAAGATCCCATTCCTGATCTATCTATTTATCGTCGCCTTCTCTATCCCAGGGTGACTCGGTCGGATATTACTTCTTCGGTAAATTATTTGAGCCATTTTTTACAGTCCCCAATTTCCTCGCATCTAGATGCCGCTTATAGGGACCTTCGCTGTCTCAAAGGTTCCCTTGACATTGGTCTTTTCCTCTCTGCCAACATCCCACAGTAGTATTTGAATTCTGCGATTCTGGTTGCGGTTGTCCTTCGCTCCACTACGGGTTATATTACTTTTTTAGGGTCCAACCTTCTCTTTTGGAAATTCAAGAAATAAACTAAAGTCGCTCATTCTTCAGTTGAAGCTAAATATATAGCATTGGCTGACTTGTGAACTCCAATGGCTTCAATATCTCCTTAAAGATTTTTGTGTCCCTCACCCTACTCCTATGGCAGTTCATTTTGACAACCGTGTTGCCCTCCATATTGCTGACAATCCGGTGTTTCATGAACGCACCAATCATATTAAGATCGACCGTCAGTTGGTTCGCGAGAAGATTAATACCAAGTTAATTGCGCCTCGTTTCACTCCATCCAACGAACAACTTGCTGACATACTCACCAAACCGCTAGGTGCAGATGATTTTAAGAAGATTAATTGCAAGTTGGGTATCGTTCCCATTCCCTCTCTAACTTAAGGGGGAGTATTAGAGGTATTGGACCCGACCGTTAGGGTCCGGCCGTTCATACATCCAAAGCCATGCAATGACCATGGGGGAGCCCACCGATCGGTCTCCACCGCCTTCCATACACCGGTCTCCAGTTCCTTCTAATTATTTGTATTAGGCTTTCTAATTGTATTATATTTAGGACTCATGTATTTCTATATATACCGACATTGTAAACCAATATGAATAAGCAAAGTTGATTGTATCTTAATATCTCTTCTCGGTAGCTTCTCATCTTGCTCTTGGTTGACTAGAACATTCAAGTTCTATAACTTCACAGAGTATCCGCCTCTCTAGTCAACATTGTTGTCAAGCTTCATGGACTACAAGTGAGGTTTATTCACTATCCTAATGTCATTCGTACTGGGTAAAGATATTGAACTTACGAGATCAAATGAGCTCCTTTCAATGTTGCAAGGTTGAGTATCTCTACATTCTAATCAGAGTAGCACAAAAGAGTATACTCAAAGGACAATTTAAGGTTTTGAGCTCATATGAGTTAAGTCCCCATTAATGATTAGTCTAATTCTCACATAACTATTTTTCTTCACTAACATAGTACTCATTTGGCTAAACAACAAACAACTTTAAGACTAGTAATTTATGTGGATATTTTAGAGAAGTGTTTAGTATACTTAACTAGAGTAAGAGAATATTTATGTTAAAATCACCGTTACACTCAAATTTCTTATCCAATTTTTGAAATGCAAGATACAAAAAATATTTCTTCTATATTCCAAACTTAACCTCAGACAACAATTTGTTACTATCTTGTTTACTCAAATTTTTAGGCATTTTTTAGGGTTGCATGGTTGTTAACTTTGTCTGCAAATCAAAGTAATCGGGAGATAGAAAAAAGTTGTTCACAGGGAAACCTCTCCTTCAACGGTGTGCATCATCTGAGGACTCGTCAATAAGCATATAATGAGGTCAGTTATGACATCTTGGAATCGCATTTGTCTAGTAGAAATCAAAGTATTTCTAACTTCCACCAAAACTAACCGGTTAAGTTTTACTCTTAACAAACTTGGATACGTGAAATCTAACGGAGGTGGGCGAAACCATTCAAAGTGAGACTTAATGTATACATACTTTGAGAGTGAGATCGAATATAAAATACCAAAATAAGTAGAACCCAAGCTAAAATTAATAATCCTAAATTGTTTTAATAAATGATTTAGTTCAATAGTCATTCTTAATAAAACTTGCTTAACATAATCTCAAAAACACAAATTACCCTAGGATCAGACATAGGATCAGACAGTAATAGGACATGATCGGCAGAAGATGGCATTGATATTGTGAGACCGCCTGTCCCAAACTCGCTCTGTTTCCGTCCCTAGCTAGTTTCAGTTACTTTGATGTTGCAGACTGGACTTGCTTCAATGGAGGAAAAGCTCGTTCGTCCTTTTGATAAGCCCGAAATGGTACATTAAGTACGGCAGGAGTTTTCGACTCTGTTCCTTCTTCAATCACTTTTGCCTTCCCTTTCCTACCCTCCTGCACAGAGTTGGATTAGGTTTTCAGTAAGATTTTGTGGTATCAATAGACTTAACTTGGTTAAAGAAATTTCAATTCGATAAAAAGAGGCTTCAAATTAAATCAATGTTACCTTGCTGCGAAAATCGGTTTCAACTTGATGCTGGCTATGAAGAGAAGAAGGAACGCTGTTGGGAGAAGGTAATAAGAGTCCACTCGGGTCCCCATTTCGGCCCATTTCTCTTTGCATTTCTACCATACGATCGATAATTTCCAACGTGTTTTTGGTTCCGGATTGAGAAGCAATTACATAACACTTGATATAATCTAGACATAAGAGGTCATGATCAGAGTCTCCACCCAAGTCGTACAAACTTTCTGAAGCCTTGTGGTTTCGGGGACCATGGCATTGGTTTGAAGTGTTAGAGAAGAATTTATATAGTTCATGTTCAACCTTATCATCATGTTCAAGAAGGATCTTCCCAAGCTTGTTAGCTGCATAAGCAAAGACACTCCTTATCCTATAGAAATTCCCTGAAATTACAACACTTTCATGTCATTCGAATATCATTCGTAAAAAGAAGACTAATGTTGAAATAATGGTTGGTTTACTCGTGGATCAATGGTATATATTATAAAGTTGTCGCCATAATTGTTTACTTCAAATCGATGTACCACAGAAGAATGGCTATATAGCCACTTGATATAATGGTTCATCCTACAAGGACGAGTCAGATTCAGACAATGAGAGAAAAAAACACGTTCGTACCTATACTGATACTTCGTCCAAGGTTGTTATTCTCACTCAATGGATCTACTATGTTAAAATGCATTGGCACAAATGGTAGAGACCCAGACTTCTTGTGTTGTACAGATAATGTTTCTGCGCAATTCTTGAGAAACTCTTTACTAAATAGTAATTTATCTTATTAGGTTTTTTAGCTGCCAAATTAAAAAGAGAAAGAACTTGAAAATAGTATGAATTTGGAATTATATTGAACCACAAGAATGGAATAGCAAGTAAAAAAGGGATGGTGTTCTTATTGCTTACCTCCTAGCATGGATTCTGAGATTGGATCATATAAGTTAATGTAGTTCTTTTCATAATCAAAGTTGGTAAAATAATCCAGAAATTTATATAGAACCTGAAAAAAAACTAATTATATGAGAACCATTATTTGAAGGGGCCGCTTCTAAAGGCACCCATTTTTTTTACTCTTGGGCCTCCCTCTTTCTTCGCATCCCACGGATTGCGGCAGTCCGATGGCACTTGGACTGGGCCTAATCCGTATTGGACTTGAACAGACAGAGTAGGCCAAGGTTGAAGCCCGCGGGGAGTGCCAAGAGAGGATGAACTAAGAGCAAAAGGACCGAGTGCCCGAGCACCCTTGTTTTGTTCGTTATTTGACATTTTCTCTTTAGTGGTCTAACTATTTAAACACCCATGTTTCATTATTGTAAATTTGTATTCTTAAAGAAAATAGTTATACTTACCCATTTTTATGTTTTTTTTCCAAAAAAGATGGTACCGTACTTACCGTAATGGGGCGTCAAGAGATGCATGGAAAAGCTGGAAGATATACAATAGCATTATCTCCAAAGCGTAAGTTGAAATAAGAGCATATTGACTACCAAGAACTCGACTTTCGTAATAACACCAAGCTTTAACCAGTAGAATACTCTTCTTGAACAGATGGTCTTTACCGATAATAGAATCAACCTGTTTCAATACATAAAATAAGTTCATATGTATACATATATCAAAGAGGAATTAACTCAACTTTTTTCGAAAGATCTTCGTAAATTTTACCTTGTGCAAAAAGTATAATGAAGAAAGTCCTCTTAATTGATTAAAGGATATGTCTACTACAATACCATCCACACTACATTTCACCAGCTTAACCTGCATAAGTAAGCTTATATAAGATGATAAAGCACTGTGCCTTCTCTTAGAAAACATATTGAAGTTTTCATCCTTCATCGAAGTAGAAAACAAAATAATAATAATGAAAACAAATAGAAGTAGAAACCTCTAAACCCTAATAGCTTTTCAATCATAATCAAAATCCAATCATATTACAAACTTCAATGCAGCAAATAAGTTAGATAGAGGAGAAGAAAATTGGTGAAGCTTAGTTTCTTCGTCTTTCTCTTCTTCTCTACTTCATCTTCTTTATTTTTAGATTTTGATGAACATCGGTGAAATTTCATATTCTTTCTCATTTTCTAGAAAATTCTTGCCTTCTTATGATTTTTCTTCTTAAACTCCAGAAAGTGAAGAGGTGAAGAAGATGAAGATCCAGAAGAAAAATATGAAGACAAAGAAGAAGAGATAAACACAAGAATTTATTTAGTGAAAATCAATGGAAATTTTTATTTGGCCCGACAAGGCCAAATTGTGGATGTCACAAATTTGGCCTTGTTGGACCATTCAAACCACTTTTTGTCCGACCAAGCAGCAAAGTTGAAAATCAATTTTATTTGTTAAGGGTGTTTTTGAAATGAAAAAATACAAAAGGACTAAAAAGTAATTAAAAATATTATTTTACACACAAGTAACAATTACACGTGTAAAGTTCTCATTTTTCGATATTTTAGAAAATGACAAGCGTTTGTTCT
>BEHA01006496.1:19675-38106 GCA_002897215.1 Eschscholzia californica subsp. californica | reverse complement strand
CATCTGCTACTAAATTGAGTATATTGTTGCGGGAAGATGAAAAGGCATTCACTACGACAAATGTCGTATATCCAGAAGTATTATTGTGATGATTCAGCATTAAGACATTATATTTAAGTTTTTTTTTTCCATTCAGTCGGAATTAATAAATCATTATCTTTATGGTTAATAGATCAATTTTTAGTTTTCCCTTTCAATTTCAATTTAATTTTTTTACCATGATAACTAGGTTCCCACCACGCCCTACGGGCGCTGTAGTTCCCTCCTTGCTAACGCCGTTGTGGTTCATTACGTCCCGATTTTACGAGTAAAGTGTTTTCGAGCATTCTCTGAGTCTGCTTATACTGTGGGATCTATGATCACGCCGTTGACATCACGTTGGGTCGAGCTTACCCAAGAAGTGTATGTACAATGATGCCCATTTTCAGACAATGTGGGGTCACGCGAATACCTGTCATCCGAAATCATGTACTGATTTCGAATGAAATCACGTACTGATTTCGGATGACAAGTAAACACATGACACCAAAAGGTGTGAAAATGGACATCATTGTGCATGCACTTCTTGGGTATGCTCGACCTAACGTGATGTCAATGGCGTGATCATAGATCCCACAGTATAAGCAGACTCGGAGAATGCTCGAAAACACTTTACTCGTAAAATCGGGACGTAATGAACCACAACGACGTTAGCAAGGAGGGAACTACCGCGCCCGTAGGGCGTGGTGGGAACCTAGTACTATTAAACAATACCCATTAAGCAATTAACCAAAAAGATACAGAAAAGTTAAATATAAACCAAATTTGAATTGTTACAGAAACAAAAATCAGTCAACTTCTAAGCAACGGAAAAATCGAACTCCTATGTAAGAGAAAATAGAATAGGATGAAGAGAAAAAAAAACCTAAAAGTTTAAACATAAACTAAAATTGACTTTTTACCTTTTGGTTAATCAAATTCTTAAGCAACCTAAGCAAGGGAAAAATCAAACTCCGAAGCAAGAGAGAAATCTAATATCTGGATGAAGAGAAAAAATAGAAATCAGTCAACTATAAAAGTGATAAATCTTAACTGGACGAAATGAAAAAACAGTCGAAGTAATAATAATGTGAATAACCTAACCTGGATCAAAAGAAAGAGCCGACTTAGTCTTTTTATCCCGGGAGAGAAAGGCGTCGAGGCAATGAACTTGGGAGGGAAAGTGATGGGAACTATGAATCAACCAACATTTGAATCAATTGTAAAGTTCTATATGAATCTTTTCTCTCATTCATCAATTCATGTCTTAACTTATAATAACCTCATTAATGGTCAACATTTTTCGTTTCTTAATGTGCATATAAAACATGCAGAATGTTGTCGCTTCTATGTGCTTTTCATCTATATTACTTGAATTTATATGCAGAACGGTGGTCAAGTTACTCCCTGAACAACAAACATTTCTAACATCAGAAAACTAATGTGAACTGTGTGTGGGCACCTATATTACTATTCATGTTGTGATGCAAAATCCTAGATGGAATGATTTTTGTTTGTGTGCACATAATGTAGACTTCTGCTTTTCTGGTAAGTGTTAACCAATTATGGTGGTCAACTTACTCCCTGAACAACAAACATTTCTAAGATCATAAAACTAATGTGAACTGTGTGTGCACCTATATTACTATTACTATTTTCTTTTCGGGTACATATAGAACTTGGGGTAAAAAGAGCACTGAATTCTAGCTCCTTTATAGTTTAGGAGAATAGTCGAAGTAATAAACAAAAATCAGACTACTATTGTGAATAACCTAACCTGGATTATAAGAAAGAGTTGTCGATGAAGAGAAAAAAAATAGAAATCGGCCAGCTATCTATGTGAAAAAAACACTGAGCAACCTTAACTGGATTAAAAAAACAGTCTCATTAATGTGAATAACCTAACCTGGACAGGAAGACCACGGAAGTGCAAAAGACTATGAAATAACCTCCCTGCAATTAAAAAAAACATAAAAATCAAAATCAAATAACTTAATGTAATTTCAATCTAGGAAATCAATTGTAAAGTTGTTTCATGACAGGCTGCACATCAAGACTATGAAATTTTTATGCAAAAAACAATACTATGAAATAACTCCCTGCAATGTCAAAAACTTGTCATGAAAAAGAATACATGAAATAACTCCCTGCAATTTGTTCATTAAGTATAGATTTTCGAACACACATTAAACAGGAAACAGATCTAGATTATTTGTTCATTAAGTATAGATTTGACTTTGAGTTTCTTCAAACACATTATGCGTAAGAAGTACAGTACCTCTTTGATAGACCTGGATGAAGAGAAAAAAAATATAAATTAGCCAACTATCTATGAGAAAAAAAAAGTGAGGAGCCTTAACTGGATCAAAAGAAAAACAGTCGAACTAATGTGAATAATCTAACCTGGAGAAAAAGACCACGAAACTTCAAAAGACTATGAAATAACCTCCCTGCAATTGAAAAAAAGCATCAAAATCAGAATCAAAGAACACAGTCTCTAAGTATAATAAATGAGGTCGGTCAAATCTAAAAAGCAAACTTCAGTGAGCACTTGTATTGTATACACAACAATAGTATATAAACACAAAATGATAAAGACATAGCAAAATTACTCACCTGCAGGAGAAATCTAAACCTCAAAGATCGCCTTGGGAGGAGAAGAAGCTCTTACTGTGAAAAGAGGTAAAATTGTCACTTCACTAAAGGTAATTTGTTAAATGTAGAAAACCAACACTCTTATATACTCTGTCCATAACCATTTCAATGTCCAAAGACTTTAGTGAAGCATTCCACAAAACTTATAGGTGAAGAAGAAGAAGAAGGAAGTTAACAGGAGAAGAAGAATTGGTTACTCTGAATGATTAGATGAAAGTGAAAGTGAAAATCAATTTCTAAAACATGGTGTAATGTGATAAAACCCTTGAAAAGCATTCCACAAAAATCTTCCCTCCTTCACAGAACTGTTTGGTTAAGATTAAAACTTCAGTGAAACATTCCGCTTGGTTATTTATTTATTACGTCTAACACTCCTTAAAAGAGACTTTCTGGTAAGGATTATTGTTGTTTACTTTGAGTTTCTGGTCTCTATTCTATGTTTGCAATTTCCGTACCTACCTTGTACAGAAACAAACAGAAAGAAAACATGATTCGACTAAGAATTGGATTTGTCTTAGCAGTTATTTTCATACTTAAGGAGAGAGATGTATTGGATTTGTTGAAATTTCGAAAAAGAACAAATACTAACAAATCATACCCATAACTAAGAACTTGGTCCTAATTAATCTAAACTGATCCCAATAAAATCTTTTGTAACCCCTTACTCAAAAGAGGAATAAATTCTTATCAGATTCAACAAAATCCTGAAAACCCATTACTCAAAACAAATAATAAATCGTACCCAATACATCAGAAAACATGAAGTTTCGAAAAAGAAAAAATCCAATACATCAGAAAACATGAAAAACATTTCATTTCAGTGGATACCTTTGGATAGGCAACATTGAAGAATTTCACCAAACAGTTCTTGAGCAATGTCCAAAGACTTTACTGAAGCATTTCACCAAACAGTTGTTGAGCAATGCAGAAACATCAAAAACTAAAGAACTAAAGATGAAAGCTTTAAACTAAAAGGAAATCACATAAACAGTTTAAAATAAAAACTAAAGAACTAAAGATGAAAGCCTTAACCTAAAATGCAGGCCAATACTTTTACAGTACCTACTACTTACCTTAAAATAAAAAATCTATTTAGAACATGAAGCATTCCTGTAGTACCTATTTGTAAGGAGAAGAAGATTTTGCTGGAGCTAGAAAAATAAAAACCGAAAGATTTTGAAGAGGCTTTTGAAGCAGTCGCAATGAGATTTTCCATTGACTTCGATGGAGATAGTGAAATCAGTTGAGAAATTCGGGGGAAGACGGCTTCGAGAAATCCGGAGCTTGGGAGTTTGGAAATTTCAAATTTGAAGAGAGAGGTTGAAGGAGAGATGTTTAAGGGTTTCAGTAAAACTGTTTTGGGATATCCGTGGAGAAGAAGAGATCGTGGAGAGGAGAATGAGAAGTCCCTCTTTGTAAATGACAACTTTAGCCTCCAATAAAGTCTCTAATTACTCAAACATTTAAAATAGATAAATTTTGGGTTATTTTCCTCCGTCGGATGTAAAATTCACACAAAGAATGGATGGCCAGACTTATACCCTGAATAACTACTGAGCTGTTTTATTATAATAGATGGTGATTTTAACATAAATATTCTCTTTCTCTAGTTAAGTATACTAAACACTTCTCTAAAATATCCACATAAATTACTAGTCTTAAAGTTGTTTGTTGTTTAGCCAAATGAGTACTATGTTAGTGAAGAAAAATAGTTATGTGAGATTTAGACTAATCATTAATGGGGACTTAACTCATATGAGTTCAAAACCTTAAATTGTCCTTCGAGTATACTCTTTTGTGCTACTCTAATTAGAATGTAGAGATACTCAACCTTGCAACATTGAAAGGAGCTCATTTGATCTCGTAAGTTCAATATCTTTATCCAGTACGAATGACATTAGAATAGTGAATAAACCTCACTTGTAGTCCATGAAGCTTGACAACAATGTTGACTAGAGAGGCGGATACTCTGTGAAGTTATAGAATTTGAATGTTCTAGTCAACCAAGAGCAAGATGAGAACGAGAAAAAGAAGCTACCGAGAAGAGATATTAAGATACAATCAACTTTTCTTATTCATATTGGTTTACAATGTCGGTATATATGGAAATACATGAGTCCTAAATATAATACAATTAGAAAGCCTAATACAAATAATTAGAAGGAGGTGGAATACAATAATTAGAAGGAGGTGGAGACCGGTGTATGGAAGGCGGTAGAGACCGATCGGTGGGCTCCCCCATGGTCGGTGCATGGCTTTGGATGTATGAATGGCCGGACCCTAACGGTCGGGTCCAATACCTTTAATACTCCCCCTTAAGTTAGAGAGGGAATGGGAACGACCCAACTTGCAAGTAATCTTTTCTTAAAAGCATCTGCACCTAGCGGTTTGGTGAGTATGTCAGCAAGTTGTTCGTTGGATGGAGTGAAACGAGGCGCAATTAACTTGGTCTTAATCTTCTCGCGAACCAACTGACGGTCGATCTTAAAATGTTTGGTGCGTTCATGAAACACCAGATTGTCAGCAATATGGAGGGCAACACGGTTGTCACAATGAAAATTTGTGGATTCTACAGTTTTAGGTGAGGACGGTTATCCACTCTATCGTCGTCGTAATGATGGACGTGTTTTTACTATCCGTGGTCGTAAGGTCAACAACCTAAATGGTGTTCCATATAATCCATATCTCTCTAGAATATTTGATTGTTACATCAATGTTGAAGTGTGTGCAAGCGTCAGATGTGTGAAATATATTAACAAATATATCTATAAGGGAGGTGATCGCACGACCTATGTTATTAAGGGGGACAGATGAGATTAAACAGTATCTTGATTCACGGTACATAGCTCCGCCTGAAGCTTTTTGGAGACTCTTCGGTCATTCGTTGCATGAAGAATACCCTTTGTTGTGAGATTGGCAGTACATCTACCTGGTATGCATAATGTATTGTTCAATCCTACTGATTTACCTGAAGTAGTCCAACAAAGAGCTGAATTACAAAGGTCGACGTTGATGGGATACTTTTTGTGCTGTAGAGAATTTCAGAGTGCCGACATCATTTGAATCTTTACGCACAGTAGACGATAAGTTACATGATACTTTTAAATTGGCATGTGTTGCATGGGGTCTTTTGGAAGATGACAACGAGTGGATACAATGTTTAGAAGAGGCAAAGTTTATGAATTCTGGTTACCAGTTGAGGAGGCTTTTTTGTGTCATTCTCATTGAATGTTGTCCGTTAAACCCGCACCTGTTATGGGAACGATTTGCACTTAATATATGTGATGATCTTGCACATAACCTTCGTACCACGCGTGACATTCCTAATCCGACTGAGGAACAAATACTTGATTTTGGATTGTTTCTTCTCAATGAGCTACTTCTAGAGTCCAGAAAAAACCTTCAAAACGACTTTCCCTCCATGCCAAAACCGATTGGAATATGGACTGAAATTGTTGGTAATAGGTTTATTTGAGAGCACGGACAACCTCAAATTGCTATTGAGATTTCAGATGTTGACTCTAACGTTGAACGTCTAAATTACGCACAAAAAAGCTTTTCACTCTGTAATTGAATTCGTTAATGAAGTAAGAGGTGTGATATTTTTTTTTTTGAATGGTGGAGCAGGAACAGGTAAAACCTTTTTGTACAACACGATTGCTGCTAGCTGTCGTGTAAAGGGTTTTATTGTTCTCACAGTAGCTTCTTCTGGTATTGCTTCTTTACTATTAGTTGGAGGTAGAACTGCCCATTCCACTTTTCGTATCCCTTTGGATGTTCATGGGGATTCAATATGCAACATTGGTAAGCAGACTCCACACGCAGATCTATTTAGACAAACACGTCTAATTTATTTGGGATGAAGTTCCTATGCAACACAGATATTGCGTTGAGGCAGTCAACCATACCTTACAAGATGTTCGTGATGACACCAGACCGTTCGGTGGTATAACAGTCGTCATGGGGGGAGATTTTTGACAAATTTTACCTGTGATACCAAAAGGAGTTAAGGAGCAGATCGTAGGTGCGTCGCTTAGGCGGTCATCTATTTGGGACTTTATTAATGTCCTCACTCTTGATCAAAACATGCGGTTATGTCTCGAAGAATCTGCAAACCTCCATTTTTCAAATTTTTTACTCGAGGTGATTTTTATTTTCTTTAGGTAACATAAAGCATTATATTTAATTTCATATTCTTTTTCAACTATATATCCTTTTACTCATCATCTTTTATATTTTCCGAAGGTTGGATCAAGTACAGCCGAAAGAGTTAACTTGCCGTCTTCTATCAACAGATGCAATAATTTACATTCTTTGATTTCTTCGACTTATCCAGGATTACATGTGGTGGAAACAAGTTCTTTTGAATATCTGACGGCAAGAATCATTCTATCCGCACGTAATGACGATGTTAGTGAAATCAATATTTTGACATTAAATATATCTCCTGGGGAAACAGTTACTTATTTTGCTGCCGACAAAATGGATGAAGCTGAAGCAAACGATTACACTAACGCTGCTCGCTATCCCTCTGAATTATTAAATTCTCTTAATCCACCTGGATTTCCACCGTCCAAATTAGAATTGAAAGTTGGTTGTCCTGTTATATTGTTACGAAATCTTTCTCCAAAAGATGGGATGTGTAATGGCACAAGATTGATGGTTATCAGATGTGCGTCTCGGGTACTTGAATGTAGAATTTTGAATGGAGATAAAGTCGTAAACTTAGTATTTATTCCAAGGATTTCTCTATCACCTACGTCTTCCGATTCGGCCGTCCAGTTCACAAGGCGTCAATTTCCTGTGAAGCTAGCGTATGCAATGACAATAAACAAATCTCAAAGTCAATCAGTAAAATTTGTGGGGGTTGATCTTCGCACTCCAGTATTTAGCCATGGACAATTGTATGTTGCTTTATAGAGGTGCACATCTGCTACTAAATTGAGTATATTGTTGCGGGAAGATGAAAAGGCATTCACTACGACAAATGTCGTATATCCAGAAGTATTATTGTGATGATTCAGCATTAAGACATTATATTTAAGTTTTTTTTTTTCCATTCAGTCGGAATTAATAAATCATTATCTTTATGGTTAATAGATCAATTTTTAGTTTTCCCTTTCAATTTCATTTTAATTTTTTTACCATGAAATACATGATAACTAGGTTCCCACCGCGCCCTACGGGCGCGGTAGATACCTCTTGACTAACGCCGTTGTGGTTTATTACGCCCCCGATTTTACAATGTGGGGTCACTGATGTGGTGTGAATTCACCATATTTATGTCACTTAATTTAAATGAGTTAGTCTATTTTATACTTTTATTTTGATTAGTTATAAACTTCTTTTGATTAGGTACGATCTATGGAGTTGAACAAGAAAAACGGATAAAAATGGAAGAAATGGTGATCATAAGAAGTCGATGGATATTTCGGTCTTTGCTAAAAGTTAGAAGATGTAGAGAATGATGAATCACCCACTTTGGTTTCTAATGAGAAGCAAAGCCTAACATCCAAGACCCAAGAGCCCAAGAAACAAGAGAAAAGATAAGTTTTAAGAGCACTCTTTGAGAATTTGGCCCAAGTCAAAGGAGGACCAAGTAAATTTGACTAGGTTTTTTGTGAAAGAACAAAAGGAAAGTAAAAAATCTCACTTAGGGTTTTTTTTATCTTCACCAAGTGCAAGTAGAGGGTTTTATTAAAAAAGGCTGGAAGAGGGAGAAGAAAGGGGGGCGGTTTTGGGTTTTGGGTTTTGGGTTTTGAAAGAGAGGTGGTTTTTTGCTGGTTTTAGTATGGGCAGATTGAAGGTTTTAGTGGGTTGATGGGTTAGGCTGGATTTGGTGGAAGAAGTGGCTATTTGGGAAATTCAAATAGGTGGTTTGGTAATTGAATAAAGGGTGGAGTTGAAAAGATAAACAGTAGGTAGTTTGGTTGGGTTGGTGGTTATAAAAGTGGGTGATTTTGGAGGCACTTGAAATCGTGGTTTTGAAAGGATTTTTGAGGCGGTTTCGGTGAAAGAAGAAGGCTGTTTTGGCTGGGAAGTAGGGTGCGTTTGGCTTGATTTCTTAGCAAGAAAACCATTCTTCTTCAAGGGTCTGTTTGGCTACATTAGAGATTGAATTTCCAGCAGCTTTCAAACCCCATTTTCTTCCATTTTCTCTCTTGTTCTTCCATTTTTACTTGTTCTTTATCTTATGCAACTACTCCAAAAGCATATTAATTTGTGTTAAGTTACTTTTTTCAACTCATTTTGTGATTCTTAGTGTTTCAAATTATAAAATCATGTGTGTGGTTTCTTCTCTAACTTTGAATCTCGATATTTGCTTGAACATGAGTAGCTAATCAATTTGTTGAGGTCTAGGGATGAAATCTTGATGAATTTGTGATTGTGTTTGTGATAATTTAATGTGTTTGATAATAAATATTTGTTCTCTTATTTCGATTACTTGTTTCAATCGTTTTTCATGTGTCTTATCAAGTACTTCACATAGTTAATCAATTAGGCAATGTGATAGATGATTCGGTTTTATTCGTTTAGGAAGTTTATTTGACTAAGTATTATCTCCGGACATACGTAGTGCTTATGAACATCCACCTTAGGAATCGAGACTAGGTTTGTATCAATCCATTCGATTAGACCGTACATAGTTGTAGGTTCACCACATCGGATTCCCAGACCTCGACACTTCTCTCACTTGTTGTTCCCGACTCTTGTTCCTCCGAACTCTTCTCTCAAATCTCTCTCGCTCTCTTACATTGATATTTTAGTTTGTTTTACTTACTTCATTTTCTTATTGCTTATTCGATTATAAACCTCACATTATCTTCGTTTATTTCCGCTTTTGTCTAAGTAAGCCTTTGATATCTAAACTGACGAATAAGACCATTCGATATCCATGCTACATTCCTATCCTTGGATCGATCCCGGCTTTGCCGGATTACTACTTGATACCTCCGCTTGGGTTCGCAACCTTTTCGGGTTCATCAAGTTTTTGGCGCCGCTGCCAGGGATAGCGACGTGTAGCTTAGATATAAGTATTATTTTTCTTTTATCCTAGATTCTAATTAGTTTTGTTTGCTTTGTGTTTTTCAGAAAAACAAAAATAACAAAAAAAGATCGAAAGGAAGAAGTTTGGGGATTTCGGAGAAAAGTGGAAATCCGACTTCAAAATCAAACAACAAATGGGGGTAACGAAGTTCTATCTTTTATATTGTCTGACTCTTGTGTGTGTTTGTGCGTGCATTTTGTTCTCTCTTTTTGTGCATGAATAGTTGGATTAGGAATAGTCATAATCGTTTAGAGAGGAACATAGAGCTTGGTAGCACGTCTGAGTCTGACCACAACAATCATCGGTCGGACACTATGGAGGACCAAGAGAGCACACATGGTAGTGAGGGTCATGAGATGAACCCTCCTATGAGGAGCTTGAGAGATTACTTGCAACCTGACCGAACTAGTCAACCATCTTGCATTGTCCTTCCTATGCATGTTGGCAACTTTGAGATTAAGCATGGTGTCATTAACTTACTCCCTAAGTTCCATGGCTTAGAGTCTGAAAGCCCTTACCTTCATCTGAAGGAATATGACGAGGTATGCTCGACACTCCGACTCGATGGAGTGCCTGAGGACATCGTTAAGCTTAAGCTATTTCCTTTTTCATTAAAGGAAAGAGCTAAGCAATGGCTTCATTCTCTACGCCCTAGATCAATAGGGAGTTGGAAAGAGATGACCACACACTTTCTTAAGAGATTTTTTCCCACTCATAAAACGAACACATTGAGACGGAGCATCATGAACTTTTCACAAAAGGAGCATGAGTCGTTTTATGAGTGTTGGGAAAGATTTAAAGAGCTCATAAATTCTTGCCCACATCACGGTTATGAGGTGTGGAGGGTTATCAATTTCTTTTATGATGGTCTATCCTCCACCCAAAGACAACTTGTAGAAATGATGTGTAATGGGGAATTTATGAGTAAAGATCCCGAGGATGCTTGGGATTATTTCGACCACTTGGCGGAAAATGCCCAAAGTTGGGACATATCCGATACAAATGATCGAAGTAAATCCAAGGCTCAAACGAGCTCAAGGGGAGGGATGTACCTTTTAAATGAAAGTGATGATGTGCATGCAAAGTTAGCCAATTTGACTAAACAGGTGGAGGCCTTAAAGGTGCAAAAGGTTAATGTTGTTAGAGCACCGGAAGCTCGTATAGTTGTTTGTGATGTTTGTGATAGCATGGACCACTCCACTAGAGATTGTCCTTTGTTGGTCCATGAACAAGCAAATGCCATGAACAACTACAAAAGGCCATTTAGCTCGCCTTATTCTGACACTTATAACCCGGGTTGGAAGAACCATCCCAACTTGAGTTGGAAGAATGGTCCTACTGCAAATGATGTGCATAATCATCAAGGTCCCTCATCAAGCAATGCTTATGTGCCACCTCCACGGAGGAACCTTGAGGATCCAATCCATGTAATGATTCAGAATCATGAGCAAATGTTGCAAGGCCTTCGAGAGAGTATGGTTAGAATTGAGGCAAGGTTAAGTGTGGATGAGAAAGGCAAACTACCTTGTCAAACTCAAGAAAACCCTAGGGGAAACGGTGAGAGTAATACATCTGACCCTAGGGTTGCACATGTTAAGGCAGTTACTACTCTCAGAAATGGCAAAACGATTAGACAAGATGATCCTATGAGGGTTATTGAACCTGAGGAGCCTAACCAATCTGAGGGTAGTAGTGGTCACAACAAAGCATCCGACAAAACCTCAAGGCCTAACCACATTCCTAAGCCTAGTGTGCCTTTCCCTGAGAGATTGGTCTCTACTCAACCAATGAGAGATAATAGTGATATCCTTGAGATCTTTAAAGAAAGTTAAGATCAACATTCCTCTCTTGGATGCAATTAAGCAAATTCCTACTTATTCAAAATTCTTGAAGGATCTTTGCACTCTGAAGAGGAAACATCATGTGAAGTCTAGAGCTTTCTTGGCTAAGAATGTGAGTGCCATCATTAAGGAGAACCTCCCACCTAAATATAAGGACCCTGGATCCCCCACCATTTCATGCACTATAGGGGCGACTCACATTAAGCAGGCACTCCTTGATTTAGGTGCAAGTGTTAATCTTCTACCTTATTCGGTTTATGAGCAATTGGGCTTAGGTGAAATAAAACCCACCAAAGTAGTTTTACAACTTGCCGATCGCTCGATTAAGATGCCGAAAGGGGTGGTTGAGGATGTTTTGGTCCAAGTAGATAAGTTCTATTTTCCAGTAGACTTCTTTATCTTGGACACAAAACCAGTGATGAATGGTGAATCTCAAATTCCAGTCATTTTAGGTAGACCTTTCCTTGCTACATCACGGGCTTTAATTGATTGTAGGAGTGGTGCTATGAAACTCTCATTTGGTAATATGACTCTTATGGTTAACATTTTCAATTCTTGCAAGCATCCTATTTCTGATTATGATGAGTTTGATGTTGATTATGATGAGTCTGATGTTCAGGAGTTGCACATGATTGAGTCTTTTGTTCAGGGAGGCCTTGTTTTAGGTACCCAAGATCCATTAGAGACTAGTCTTATGAATTGCTTTACGTTTGATGATGAGATAACTATATCGGAAATGAACTCTCTCATGGATTTGGCACCTTTATTGGACACGGAGATGTGGAAGGTTAGATTTGAGTCGCTTCCAATCAATGAGCCTAAACCACAACCGTCTTCAATAGAGTTTCCGAAACTTGATTTGAAGCCCTTATCGAGTGAATTGAAATATTCATATTTGGGCCAAGAGCCATCATTTCCGGTTATTATCTCATCACAACTAACCAATTCACAAGAATGTAGTCTATTGGAGGTCTTAAGAGACCACAAAGGGGCCCTAGGTTGGACTATTGCCGACCTAAACGGGATTAGCCCCACTGTGTGTACCCATAGAATCCATCTTGAGGATGATGCCAAACCTTCACGTGAGGGTCAACGAAGGTTGAACCCCCACATGAAAGAGGTTGTGAAGGCAGAAGTCCTCAAGCTATTAGAGGTCGGGATCATCTATCCCATCTCTGATAGCAAATGGGTGAGTCCGACTCAAGTTGCGCCTAAAAAGTCTGGAATTACCGTAGTCGAAAACGAGGCCAATGAACTAATCCCGACTAGGAAAGTCACGGGATGGAGAGTGTGTATCGACTATCGGAAGTTGAATTCGATGACGAGGAAGGACCATTTCCCCTTACCGTTCATCGACCAGATCCTTGAGAAACTTGCCGGTCATCCTTATTACTGCTTTCTAGATGGATATTCGGGGTACAACCAGATTGAGATTGATGAGCGAGATCAAGAAAAGACTACTTTTACATGTCCCTTTGGAACGTTTGCATTGAAGGATATGATGCCTAAAGTCTGAAGGAATGGTATCCTTCCGAAGGAGTGTCCTTCGACCAAGGATGCAATGCGTGCAATTTGGCTATTAGGATCTTAATGAGCTTATTCGGAAGATCATTAGTCCGGTCCAATTAGGGGTCGTAATGCTTAGCTAGAAGCCAACTACGATCGTCGAATCAAGAGTTGATTCGCGGCTAACATAGACCGGATCCTACAAAGGTTACACAACAAAGTAATGATTTGAACGGAGAGAATTGACTAGATGGATAATGGCAAATAAGTGGATTGGATCCGTTATTCGTAAGTCCTGAAAGATTCGGAGAAGTCCGAAGAGATAAACATGTCCGGGCCCAAAAGGGAGGCCCGGAATGGCTTTAGGAAGGCCGACCATGTGATGGCCGGGCCAGGCAATAGGGCCGGCCATGTGATGGCCGGCTAGGCCCTAAGTGGGCCGGCCAAGGAAGCCCATAAAGGGCTATGTTGGCCGGCCACTTAAAGAGACCCAATGGAGGGTAGTTTGGGTGTTGCCTAATAATTAGGTTTATGGAATCCTAGTCTGAGTCTAATACCTCTTCTAGGGATTTCTATATATACCTAATTATACAACCTAAAGAGAGAGGAAATTCAGAGATTGAATTCTCAAGAGTCTGAGGGTTAACTGAAAGAGTTTCAGAATATACATCTCAGAGAGAGAGAGAGCTAGAAAAGGAGTTTTCTCAAGTATCTAGTCAAGAAGAAGGAGTTCTTCATCTCAACCTTCAAGAAGGTCCTAGCTGACTGAAAGGAGGGAGTTCAAGTCATTATTCGGTGTCTCAAGTAGAGGAGCTACACTTGGAGCTCTTATCTTCCGAATACTGATCGGAATTTAGTTCGTGGGAAAGCGATTAAGAGGTAATCATCTTTCCAATCTAGTTCATTGGTATGTTCATGTATAGATCCTGGAAATAGTGTTAAACATATGATGTTTGAGATTCCGCTACCAACACTAGTCAATTAGGTGTATGAGATACACTAGGTTATTCCCCTTCAGTGGCATCACGAGCCGTTTGCATGAACTATCTTTGACTAGACGAATTAGATTCATACTTGAACAACTAGATATTAGTGTTTTAATGTTTGAATAGAGATTTAAACATAAGTTTGATGAGATCAAATTAGGGTTTTGGATGAGATTCATGACCTAGAAACACTAGAAACATAGTTTTATGAAAAGAGTTTTCATAAACAAGCTTTAGGGTATTAGAATTTTGATAAAAATCATCAAAACCATGAAGATTGGTTGATGAATTGATCAAAAACAGTACCTAACAGCAGCTGGAACAAAGAAAAACAAAAGAAAAATCAGTTGGAACGGTTGGATTTCCAAAAAGTTTGGAAACCCTACTGGCCGGACTGGCCAGGACGCGTCCGGGCCGGACCAGCATGTCTCGGACAGACAGTCCGAGACAGACAGGGACACGGACTGGAAATCCCAGTCCGTGAAGGACCGGGAATCCTAGTCCGAGCTGGACTAGGAGTCCGAGACTCTCGGGTCTCGGACATCCCAGAGCGTCTAGGACGCGTCTGGGATATCCCAGTCCAACACGGACTAGGAGTCCGAGACTCTCGGGTCTCGGACGTCCCAGCGCGTGGGACGCGTCTGGGACATCCCAGTCCGAGACGGAATAGGATTCCGAGACAGGAGCGTCTCGGATATCCCTGACGCGTCTGGGACGCGCTCGAGGGAACCTATTTAGAGTCTCGGTCTAGGACCGAGACACTGGACGAGTGTCCGGATGCATCCAGGATGCGTCTGGAGCAACCAGAAGCATCTCAGATGCGACTGGAAGCTTCCGGACGCAACTCGGATGCGACCGGAACATCCAGAAGCGTCTAGGACGCGTCTGGACGCGTCCAGAAGGCATCCCAGATAGGATGGCCTCGCCGTCTGATCACAGAAGCGTCTGGGACGCGACTGTGGAGCACGGGTGCATCTCGGACCGAACATCCGAGATGGCACATGTGCTGTCCCAAGACCAGACACGTCTGGGACGCGTCTGGGAGTTCCAACAGCTCTCGGATTAAGCATCCGAGAGGGATATAAGGCGACCGGATGGTCTGGACGCGTCTGGGACGCGACCAGGACGCATCCTAGACATCTCACCCGAGATGTCTATGGTCTGTCCTAGGACAGAAGCGTCTAGCTGGGCTAGGACGTGTCTGCCCGAGAGACAAAGCACGGCAGGAAGGTGCTGTCTCTAGGACCGGACCTTGACCAGGCTGAGTCAAGAGTTGACCAGAGACCAGTCAAGGGACTTTGACCAGGGTTGACTCAGATCTTTTTGAGTGAGACTCAAGGGCTTTTTGGGCCATGATCTGAAAGGGAGTTTTTCAGACTTTTCTCCCGGTTCCGAGCATAATTTTTTTCCGAAATAGACCCGGGTTAGAGGAGAACCCGAACGGAGTTTTACCTTATATTGATTTTGGAAACAATTAAGGAAGAAACATAATGTGCTTCTAGTTTGAGTATTGAGAATACGAAACTTTAGAAACATTAGACATAGAGATGTCACAAATTCCCACGAATAGCTATACGATAGCAAAACCTAGAAACGAATCTAGGATACATACTTTATTTATTATGATTGTCATATTTTTGTATGTATGGATGTATGTGATTGCGTAGAATAGTATACCTTTAGATAGGATTATCGTTTCTTGTTCTAAGCGCAAGGAGTTGTGCCCGAATAATATCTAGAGTATAGGGTCTTAGAATCTATTGACGAACTGAATGATGAGATCATGGTTCAAGTGGGAGTAGTCAATAGAGGTTCTTGGATATGGATCCAATCGAACCATAGGCGAACAAGAAATAAACTTAAAAGATGGGATCTTTTAAGGGGTAATACTAAGATTTAAAAAATCATTACGCAAACCCACATAAACTTTTACGTAATAAATCATGAATGGTTATGCAAGAGTTCACAGTAACGCAACTTGATAAATTACGTAATAAGTCCCAAAAAGAATTTTGAGTAAAGCCTACCCAGATTAAGACACCTGTTGAGCCCTTGTTCATAGATGGTGGGTCATGCCAAAACAGGGTGCCATCTTTTACCTCGGGACAATACGGGTAGATCTATGAAGAGGTCTACATGTCTAAATGGTTATTCTCAAACGAGTCAGCAAAAGGGTTTTGGACTTCGAGGCTAAAGGACGATTTAATGTTTAAATCGTTAACCAAGAGTCATATGAGATATGATCAGTAAGGAGTTACTCACCCAGGACGACGAATTAAGGGCAGTGCCAAAGTACGCTTAATTTCGAAGGAATGGGATCTTGGAATTATATTATTCTAAGGGGACAACAAAAGTAGAATAATATAGGCAAATTAAGAAAATTGCCAGGATAACAAGTTTAATCACTTTCGCGTTTCTTACATGTAGTTTAATTATGACAACAAAAGACTCAAGCAGCATACGCTGGCTTCTGGAAAAAGAAAAGTTGAATGGTGACAACTTTATGGTATGGGAAAGGAATCTAGGACTTGTCCTAAGATCCGAACATAAGGCAAACGTGTTAGACACACCTATTCCTGTTCTCAATGAAGATTCGACTTAACAAGAAAGGGAGCAAGAAAGGAACATTCGGAAGAGGTCCGAACCCATAACATGCCTCATGTTGGCAACCATGGAACCTAATCTTCAGGATAAGTTCATAGAAATGGATGCCTACACCATGATTCGACAACTTAGGAATTTGTTCCAAAAGAAGGTCAAGAATGGAGAGGTATGAGATTTCAAGGACGATATTCGATATGCGTCTTGAAAAGGGAAAGCCTGTAGGGCCACACGTTTTCAAAATGATTAGTCTTTTTGAAAAACTAAATCGACTGGGAGTCGACAATGGCCGAGATTTTGCCACTGATATTATTTTGCATTCACTTCATAGTGGGTTTAATCAATTTAGAATGCACTATAATATGAATGGCTGGGACAAATCTCTAGAAGAACTACACGCTATGCTCCAAACAGCCGAAGAGAACATTGTAATAGCTGAACCTAAGAAAGAAGTTCTAATGGTTCATAAAGAAAGGGGATTTAAGAAGAACGGGAAGCAGAAATTCAAAAGAAAGAAAACGGGTAAAGTGAAAGGTAAAGAAGTTGCCATGAACAAAAGTACCCATTCTGATTCCAAGTGTTTCTATTGCGATGGCACGGGCCATTGGAAAAGAAACTGTCCAAAATTCCTGGAAGACAGAAAGAGCGGAGCTGGGAGTTCCGGTCAAGGTAAAAATTATTAAAAGTTATTCAATTAAATACACATTCCTCGAGGTATGTGATACCTAAAAGACTCTTATCATTATGAATGACAGGAGCAAGAGGGAGCTGAGTATTTATTGAAGAGGAGATGAACCTATCGAAAGCTGAGAAGGCAAGAGTTGCTGGAAAAGCTCAAGAAGGATCATAGACTCGATGGGCAATACTTTAAAGTAGTTTTACTATTTCTTTTTCTTTTTAGAACAATGACTCTTTAATGAGATTATGGGAGTGAATAAAATATGAGATATTTTATGATGTTCTTAAAAGAGCCTATCTAACTTTTAATTAATTTTAACGGACGATCCGACTTAGTCATTCTAAATCTTGTAAGAGTACAAGAGTTCAGTTAATCGTAGAAAATAATGTTAGACATGAAAGTCTGCGATTAGTGTGATTAGAATGGACATAAGACTTGATTGTGGAGAAGTTTTGGAAACAAATCCTAAATCGAGAAGCGGATCTGGGTGACTAAAGAATATGATGAGATCATAAGTTCGATAGTCATCGGTCTTCCAAAACACAAAGTCTAATACGTATCTGCCAAACCACTAAAAACCTAAAAAGCTATAGTGAATAATTGAGTCCATTTGGATATGGATATTATTTTAGAAGGAGTTCTAAAATTGTCAATTATTCTAAAGTCTAAAGCGTGTTAGACATAAGTTCTTCAAGAAGAAGAACGGGGTTTTCTCGCCAATCATCGGAACACAATGAGATTGTTGCTCTCGATGGTGTTTTCATTAAAAGGAGGGTCCTTCTAAGAAGACAAATGGGAGGAAAAATCTAATGGGATTCGATAAAGAGAAACAAGAGGAAGTAAGGAGTTACTTGCCTTAAAATAAAAGAGAGTAAGAGTTACTCGGCTTAAAACGAAAGAGAGTAAGAGTTACTCGGCTTACGTAACAAGGGATGTCGACTTGAATAGTTCAAGGGACGATCGCCTAGAAACTTCTTAAGGAGTTAAGAAGGTTGCTCAAAAACCCCAAGGAATCTTTAGAAGATTCAAAAGAACTATAGCAGAAACCACTCTGAAATTGGATCGGAAATCCAAAGAGATAAGAGTAAGAATGGTTA
>BEHA01006495.1:629054-641004 GCA_002897215.1 Eschscholzia californica subsp. californica | reverse complement strand
AATATTGGTAAGTATGCTTTTGCTTTCGCAGTTGGATTGGGTTTAGTTGGCGCAGGATTGCTACTCGGATGGACAATGGGGTGGTTGCTACCAATGTTTTAGACTGGTACGGACAATGGGGTGGTTGCTACCAATGTTTTAGACTGGTACGGGCTTCTGAAACACCGTTTTTTTTTATTTTGCTGGCATGGGGTTTCGATCTCGATTCTCATCAACCAGACACCTCTTTTCTAGCCTGAAGTCTGGAAATTCTGATAGTGTTTATGTAAAGTTTTTAACTTGGACGATTAGATTCGGGAAGTTTGTTGTAAATTAAGGTTTTCTAAGTTTGTATTTTCATGTACATATGTAAATGTGTTATATTTGGGGAGTTGTTAGATACTGGTAAACTGAGAGGTCTCTCTTCACTCTCTTCTGTTGTTGTGGGTATGTTTTATTATGCTTGATTTCCTTTATTTATGGTCAATGTTAACCAACTACTTACTCTGAAAGCTTTGAACGGTTTGAGAGTGAGAACAATGTGTATGAACTAAACATTTGTATAAAAATTCAGTGACCATATTAAATTCACTCTCTCATTAGATGATCGCGACCTACATCTCGGAATGAACACCATTTTGGCTCGATATAAAATTCACAGCTATTGTATCTATCGTTTTGAGAAATTCATTCACATTTATAGAGTGATATAAGGTCTTAGTTTCACACTATTTTTGTCCTTGAGTAACTAAAATTGTATTCTTTTTTTTGTTGCAACTTCAAATACTTTTCCTCTTTTTCTTTTTGGTTAAATTTTTCTTTTGTTGAAAACTGCAACTTCAAATAGTTTGATAATAAACAAGACATGAGAAATTTTGAAGTGTTTGCCTACCATCTAGGTTGTTTGAGTTGCAATGACTCAAATATTAACTTGTGTAACTAGTAGACTGAATTGGTGAATAATGTAGTAATTCTAATTCCAGTATTTTGTTCGGCTAATTTCTGGCTAGGGTATGTGACTGGACAAGATTTAGAAAAAAAATCTCTCTAAATCTTGTTAGGTCACATTCTCCAGAATCTGTCAGCCCGCGGCAAAGGTCATTTTCTTTTCGAAAAGTTGTAAGCGGGTGTAAGTTGGGTGTAAGAAAAATAATAGACGGGGAAAAAGTAGTAGTAGTAGTAGTATGGAGAATCTGAGATTTCTTTTTGTGCAAGACAGGGAAGAAAAATAAGTTAAAATAAGGTTTTCCTACTTTCTTCAAAAAAAAAAAACCCAAATTTATTTCATCTGCACCTTCATCACTGCTCCATGTCGGTAAGTCCTTCTGATCACCATACACAAAAACCCTAGTTTGTACTTAGTATATTGAAATTGATTTTCTAGGGTTACCAATCAAATAAAGAACTTGTTTTGATTCTGTGTTCTCTCTCTAAATATAGATCTTTGAGTACAATGGAAGTGCCCTAGTTGCTATGGTGGGTAAGAACTGTTTCGCCATTGCCAGTGATCGTCGTTTAGGTGTTCAACTTCAAACTGTAGCTACTGATTTTCAGAGGATCTTCAAAATCCATGATAAACTATATGTTGGTTTATCAGGATTAGCAACTGATGCTCAAACTCTGTAAAAATTTCTCTCTGATCTTTAATTTTAGTTTATTGATTTTGGGCTTTGGGTTGATGTGTGAATATTTTGTTTAATTTTGTAGATATCAGAGGCTTGTTTTTCGCCACAAATTATATCAGCTTCGAGAAGAGAGAGATATGAAACCTGAAACTTTTGCTAGTTTGGTTTCAGCTATTCTATATGAGAAAAGGTTTGTTTTTTTCATTCATAATGTGAACTAAATTAGGGTTTGATTTTATTGTTTTTATGGCTCTTTAGCTCAATTCAGAACTCTTTTGCTTAACTATGAATTATGATCAAAATATGAAATCTAGAAGAATAAGATGAACCTTTTTTGTTCAACATAGATTGGAACTTCTTTACTTGTAAGTTGTTACTATCAATTTTCTCAAAATCGTTTGAGTTCTGAAGTGAATGAGCGGGGCAATCATGTGGGTGTTTCATTAGAATTTTGGCTATAAACTATTGAAGGAGCAGATAGTGGGGGAATTTGTAGCTCATGGCAAGGATTGGGTCTGTTTTAATTTTGGGTTTGAAACTAGGAATCGTACAAATTTCGAAATGCATTCATCAAAATCTTATCAGGTGTCACACTGTCACTCCTTGATGGTAATATTCTTACAGACCGTGTAAAACCATCTTCCATTTGCAGAATAATTTTTTTACTTTTGTTTACTATATTGCTTGATAAGTTTCAAAATTTATCTGTTTTCCAATATAAAAGTTGCATAGGTTTCTAATATAACCTATGCTACTTTGCTTATATAGAATTTCTTCTTCTTTTTTCGGCAATGAAGGTTGTACAAATGCAATAAGTTCTTATGCTTTTGTAGGTTTGGTCCATACTTTACTCAACCTGTTATTGCTGGTTTAGGAGATGATGATAAGCCCTTTATCTGCACAATGGATTCAATTGGTGCCAAGTATGTCAATCCTTTATATTTTCATGTCTAACATATTATTATTTTTTTGGAAATCTAATATCATAGTTTTAACCAAGAATGTTTATTTTAGCATTTGTTCTCTAGATTGTAACCACTACTAATTTGTATTTGTTCTGTCATCTGTATCAGTTTTTTTTTTTTTTTTACTAATTGGTGAACTTAAGAAGTCTTTATTTTTTCTTTCCGAACACCATGATACGGTAACATATTCTATGTGGATATTTTAGAAAAAACATATGTTATGTGGATAAAATAGTTTATCATATTAATTAAGATACTGAATAGTTCAACAAAAGAAAAAAAGTAAGATACTGAAGAACTTGAAGAGAGGAGAAGGTTGCTTATTATGTTGTTATTAAAAGTAAAATACAGGTGATACACAGTGGAACAATCGGTAATAAAGAGAACTATGGTCTATGAATGACAAACACTAACGTATTCTATGTGGTTCAATACAAACTTTATGATAGATAGATCTTTACTTGCTAATTGTCGTCTTTCTATTTCACACGCAAAATATTGAATTTTGTCCTATCCCTACATGCATATATTGGTCGGTTTTTGAGTAGATGGAAAGTAAAGCAAACACCGTTTTAATGATTGTTATCTGTGAAAAAGCAAGCGGTAGACTCAACTTACCAAGATTTTGGAACGCAATGATACATTCCATGTTAACCTTTAGCGTTTACGCTTTAGCTTTAGACTCTGTAGCAAGCTTTCTATTATTTTCCTCTTTGCAATTAATCCAAAGTTTCATAAGAAGCAAGGGGTAGAGACTTTTTAATCATATTTGTAGCCGTATTGTGAGAAAGCCGATGAAGAGAGGGCTGAGAATCAAATTCTTATTAGCATTGATGATATTAGTTAATATGGACATTTGAACTGCGCTTATAGACCATGTGCTTGGAATTTTGAGTAACTTGCGAGTCACTCGAAACTCGGCTTTGACACCAAGTTGGTGAACTGTCGATAACCCTTTTTCATTTCTTTCTTCATTAATTTTGTTACTTCATCTTATTTTATGCGAGTGTACTATATTTAGATATACACATGAGAAAAAATGAGAACTTTAATTGGATAAAAGATTTGTCGTATTGTCGATTAGGATCTGCTTGGTTTCAATCTCATAAGTATGTCGGACAAGCAAGTATCTGCACTGTTTAAGAAATCGTTTTTCCACCTCAATGCAGTTTTCTTTGACAATGCCATGCAGGGCCTTGAGCCGGTAAAGAGGCGTAGCTCCAATTTCATATATTTTAATGTAGTAATAGTATATATTCTATTCATAGTATATTTTACTGAATTTGTTCCATTAATAGTATCTTGCAATCTCATACATAAGCGACATTTGGGAAGGTCGCTCATGTATTATATCTATGTTTAGGATGAAATATTATGTAGTGGAGAAGCATGAACAGCACTTGAGTTTTTTTTTTCATTAATATCTGTTTTATTTATTGAAAGAAGCCAAGATAGTTAACCATGCAAAGAAGAAGAGAGAAATTTATGAACTAACCTCTCTTAATCACATGGACTCGCTAATTTAAAAAGTAAAATCACACTTACACCTTTCTCTTCTTCATTGTGTTTGATTAGCTTGTTTTTGACGTCTTCCCTATACACAGGGAGCTGGCCAAAGATTTTGTCGTAGCAGGAACAGCCTCCGAGTCTCTATATGGTGCATGTGAATCCATGTACAAGCCTGACATGGTACTTTCTGAAAACTTACTATATAAAAAATACTTATTTAATGGGTAAAAGATAATCAGGTTTAAGCTATCTGCCCAATAACCCCAAGAAATGGGCCATTACTTCCACGTCCGGTTGAATCCTTAATGTCGTCAAGCAACATGTACTTGAAAATTCATTTTTTTGTTCTTCCGCCATCAATCAGTAGAATTTCAATCTGCAACTATTCAGATTTATCTTGTTTCTGTCACACAGGAACCAGAAGAATTATTCGAAACAATCTCACAAGCATTGCAGGCATCAGTAGATCGTGATTGTTTGAGTGGTTGGGGAGGACATGTCCTTCTTGTGTAAGTACTCATACTCTTTACTGTTTCCCACCAGAGGGACCTCCACTTTTCTGCCTTAACTGTTTTTTTCGCCATACGATTTGAAAAAGTAAAGGGAGGAACCTTCGTCACGACTATTCTTTATAACATTACAACTGTTCTCGACTTTTAACTATTCTGAACAATGCTTCAGTTTAGATAAAAAGTTGTTACGAACCGAAGTTTATCTGTTGGAATCATAATTCCACGGGCTGTTACCATTCCATTTTACCGTTATTTAGACGATACCATCAATAGGTTTCTGAATAGAACACTTTGCACAAGTCTGTTAATTTCTTCTTCTAATATCGGTTAATGAAGATTTTCTGTTACTTGGTGTGTAAAAATGCAGAACTCCAACTGAAGTGAGGGAATCGGTCGTGAAGGGGAGAATGGACTGATCTTTCAGACTTTGCAGCATTCCTATATACTTCAACCTTCTTCGCTTGGCAGTTCAATTCGAGAAACAGTTATTATCAGCACCCTTTACTGTTTGGTTGTTTGTACCAACACAAGAACATATTTAGGTTTATTCTAGTTTGATTCAGATAAAGGATGCTTGATTTTAATCCACCTAAAAGAGATGCCGTTGGACTGTTATGATTCGTTACAAGTATTAATACGAGTTCAAATAGGCCGATCCACCAAGTATTTCTTGCCAAACCCTAGATAGAGTTATAATAATAGCAATGAGCTCTCTCCATCCATTTAACCTCTAGCTCTCTTAAACTCTCATTTCTCTCTACATCTCATCTGAGCTCTCTCTCTCTCTCTCTCTCTCTCTCTATATATATATATATATATATATATATATATATATATCTCACTGTGTCCCAAACAATTGGAAAATGTGGGTTTTCATCCATCATCAGGATCCTTCAGTTTGTGTTTCAAATTTCAAGTTTTTTTAATATTTCAAGGTAATCCATTGGAAGTTGTATAATAAAACACTATTTGGGAACCTGAGTATGGGGGGTTACATATGCTCATCTGGATGATGCATCCCACGAGCCGAGATGAGAATGGATATGAATAGTTAAAACGCATTTGAGTTTTTGTATAATGCATATTCATCTGTGGGTGGAATTTGGTGATTGATGCTATATTAGTTACTTTTAAGTTTATGTGTGGCCTTTGTTATCAATAAGTCAGTTACAGTTTTAATATTGAAAAAGAAAAATCTGACTATAAATTAGGGCTGGGAAAAAGAATGGAAGAACCCAAAACTCAGCATGTGTCCATTAGAGACCATGGGTAATCTTTTTTGTTGAAATTAGCCCATGGATACTAGAAACTCGCATGTTCAGCCCGACCAACCCGGTGAAATAAACGGGTCGGCATCGAGTTTTGAATTACTACTCGACTTCCCATTTGAATACGATCCGTTAATATTTGTCCGACATAACCCGATGAATAATGTTCTCCTTTCACCCGGTAATATATTATGTATATGTTTGTATATATGTATATATATCATTTATCAATTTTGTTTTTGCCATGAATGGATAATTTTAGCAACATTATTTAATCATGGAAGTCATCACTAATGCTCTAGTGACAGTGTCTGTGCTGTCACTATTAAACCCTAAACAATGACCTTACATCAATAGTGTCATATCAGCTAAAGAAACTTTTTAATTAAGATCACTGTGTGAATATAAACATAACTTTTCTTGATTTTGTATTACAATTTGAATTAGTTGTCACAAGGACTCGTGAAGGACTCAATGTTCGTGTAGGTAAAACCAACATCCGTTGAACTGTCAACAACTCTTGGTTGGAGTGTAAGAGGTATAATCTTCCACTTTAGAGGTCAAGGGTTCGAGGCACACGGTGAACAATTCAAAAAAAAAACATCCATTTAACTTGACAGGTTACTCCCTCCTTAAGCCCAAAAGAACTCTTGGCGTTGGCCAGCACGCGGGGGAGCTAACTCTCCCACACATTAATTGCCTTTATCTAAATTCACACATTTATAGTGGGTGGTTGCCTAGTATATGTATGGTATAATTTTCGTGATGCATTCTCTTATATGTATCTTATTCACCATTTCAAGTTTCTATAATGTTTTTTTTTTTGTTGAAAGATTCAAGTTTCTATAATGTAGTCTTTCTATGCAATGTATACCTTTGGGGGAGAGAGGAAAATTGATGACAATGATTAAGAGGAATTAGATGGAGAAATTGGAGCAAACCAGAAAAAAAAATTCCACCTTTTGATTCATCATTCTTATATATGTTCAGAAAGAAGGGGCTGAGATTATTTCTTACAGTGACATGGGGACCAAAATTGTTACCTTTAATTTTGTTCTTAGGGGGTAGTGGTCGGGGACATTAGGGGACATTTTATTGGTCGGGGATATTTCAATGTCCTTTAATGTGTGTATTATTCGTTTAGGACACGAAATTAGGGACATTTCAAGACAAATTAGTTTTGGGGACATTTGGAGACATTTTAGTGTAAATTTGAAGAGCTTTTGGAGAGAAAATGTCTATGAGAAAATGTCAAATCATATTATTATAATATCATCTTATTATTATATTACTTTATTATTATAGTATATTATATTATATTATATTATATTATATTATATTATATTAATATTATATTATTAATATTATATTATTATTATATTAATATTATATTAACAGTTAACTATAAATAATAAATTTTTACCAATTGTCCATCAATGTCCGCAGATATCTACGGATGTCTACGAAAGTCGAAAATATTTTATATGATTAGACAATAATGATAACATTAAAAAAATAAATGTCTACCAATTGCCATCAATGTCCACAGATATTCACGGATGTCTATGAAAGTCGAAAATTTATTTTCAAAGTAGCAGTGCAAATATATTATTTCATATGATTAGACAATAATGATAACATTAAAATAATAAATGTCTACCAATTGCCATCAATGTCCTCAGATATCCACAGATGTCCAATAAAAGTCGAAAAATATATTATTGAAATACGAATACAAATATATTATTTCATATGGTTTGACAATAATGATAATATTAAAATAATAAATGTCTACCAATTATCCTTCAATGATGAGATAATACTAATAATAATAATAATATCCACTACACATTTTGTCTATGGATTCAATATGTTGAAATGTCCTCAGGACATTTTGTCCATGAACCAAATGTCTTGAAATGTCTCTGAGACATTTTGTATATGAATCAAATGTCTTGAAATGTCCATAAAGATATTTTGTCTACGGACAAATGTCCCGAAATGTCTTAAAATGTTTCTGGAACATTTTGTCTCTGAAATTCCTTCAATATCCTCAGTCTTTATGAGTGATAAGATAAAAATACCTTTCTTCATCTTGTGAAGTTGTCACTCAATTTTAGCAAACCATTTGTCTGCCGGTTTAAGTTAATACATCAAGGTCATATTTGTCTGCCGGTTTTAGTATTTGGTTGGCGGAATGAAGGAGAATCCTATTCTTCTGGCTGGGGGATGGGAATTTCTCCTATAGCGGAAATAGCAACCCATGGAAGGGAATTTATCTCCTTTCAAACTTTTCTCTTCTTTTTCTGCTTGGTGAATATAGTGGCGTCGTAAATGTCGTGTCACAAAGCCTATACAAGGGGTAGTCTTCGTTTGTAAATCAACTACGTTAGAATCAAGTGTAAGGAAGCTTGAGTAGGAGTGTCTCGGACGTGTGTAAAACATGCACAATATTGTACTTGTCCTTGAGGGTTATTATTGGCAGTAAGAGTTCCTAGTTCCACCAAGGGCCTGAGTGATTTGGTCTCTTAAGTACTTGACGGGTGAGTCTCTTGTGCGATTCCAACACCAAGGAACTAGGTCGGGTTTGCCTTAGTCGGAAAGTACTTTGGCAAAATTAAGCGTAAATACTTACTTGTTCTGGAAGCCTGGATTGTTTGCCCCATCTTAGTATAAGTGTTGCATGAAGACAGTGATAGTGCCATAATCACAAAATGCTCGTGACAAAGTGGACTGAGCCGCAAATCTGCTTTCTAAATGTGGTTTCGTAACATTTTGCTTTAGGTACAGGGAAGTGATTTTTGTTTTGTGGCTTCAGACTATAGGATTTCCGACCTACTTGTGTAATAACTAAAAATGAGACTTCACCATTGACACCGTTAGTAAGTATCAGATGTGAAAACCTAAAATACTTCCAAAACTGGGACGTGGTATACTGGTAGTATATGGTGCACCAATATTTTCTTCGTCTATACTTTGTATACCATATAACTTTTACTTACAATAATTTAGTTTTGAGCTTACTGTTCTTGATTACACAAATGACAATAACCTAGATTGGTATTTCATGGACCTAAAATGATATATACAAGTGCACACAAGATCTACATACATGTTCATAATCTTTTCAACCCTCCAAACCTCTTCAAATCATAGGTTTAAATCAGAACCTCACAAGTACACAAAATCATTTATTCCATACACTTCCATTAATCTAACTCCAACTCCATCCTAAAAGATAAAGATAGCTCCTTTTATTTAGTCACTCGGACTAGCCGGACCGGCCTGAGTATATTAGCCCCATCGGTTTTTTCTTATAAATCAATTATGTTATTTTTTTTGATAAACTATAAATTAATTATGTTGATGGAATGGACGCAATTAGAGCACATCCATTCATTTGGTGACTCGATGTCCACCACATTAATAGCATAACCTATTGGTACACCACAACTACAAAAGTGCTACGACGAGACTCTATAAACACAGTTGCTTTGCAATTTTGTGTAGTACTTTTGTAAGTTTAAAATCTAGTGTAAGTAACTAAGACCATGCCAATCCAATCTATTGTACAACTTTTACAAGTTTTCTTATACCAATAACATGTCTTGTATATGCACGTCTGTTTCAGCAATGAGTCGGGGTTGCAGCAGTAACGAGTTTTCAATAGAAGGAGCATAGGCTAAAGCCGATTGAGGATGGTAACGTTGTCAGTGATTGTTCACATAAGTTTCTCTTAGCGTGTAATGTGTTAAAAGTTTGTTATTTCACAAAATACCATTAGTATCGGTGTATGTGGAACTTAACTCTTCACCACTACATATTAATTTCATTTACTTAACAGCTCACACGTTGTTAGTGATAGTTCACATAAGTTTCTCTTAGCGTGTAATTTTCGTGATAAAATTCTCCAAGATGTATCTTGTGGTTTTATCTATCCTTTCTATACATTATACGTAATTTCTCTCCACTGTGTATCTCAAAATTTGAGGGTGAAAGTGAAAGATTGACAACAATTATGAGGAAACACAATTGAGATGTTGGAGTAAACCAGAAAAAACTATGGGTTAATTCCGTTTTGGCCCCCGATTTGTGACCAACTGGCCGTTTTGGCCCCCATAAGTGTCCGGCAGTTCGTTTTGGCCCCAAAAAATTCCTAAATGGCCCCAAATTTTTTCAACCTCCCAATTTTACCCCCATGGCATTTCTGTAATTATCTTTTTTTTCTTTTTCTTTGTCCACCTCATCTAACAATCACCACATCACCTGTCCACCTCACCCTTCTTCTCCGGCGAAAGGTTGCCGGCCGGAATAAAAAATTCCGGCCGGCCACCTTTACCCAAAAAAAAAAAAAAATTTTTTCTTCATCTTCTTCATTTCTCTCTCTTCTTCATCTCCTTCTTTCTCTCTCTTCTTCATCTCCTTCTTTCTCTCTCTTCTTCTTCTTTATCTCTCTTCTTCTTCTTTATCTCTTCTTCCTCTTTCTCTCTAACCCCTCTCTCTTCTCTCTCTATAACTCCGCCCCTTCGCCGGAGAACCAGACCTTGAAGGTCTGGTTGTAGAAACCAGACCTTCAAGGTCTGGTTGTAGAAACCAGACCTTCAAGGTCTGGTTGTAGAACCAGACTCGGTCTGGTTTCCAACCAGACCGAGATCTGGTTTCTACAACCAGATCGGGATCTGGTTTTAGAAACCAGATCCCGATCTGGTTTCCAACCAGACCGGGACTGGCCAGACCCCTTCGCCGGAGTTATAGAGAGAGAAGAGAGAGGGGTTAGAGAGAAAGAGGAAGAAGAGAGATAAAGAAGAAGAAGAGAGATAAAGAAGAAGAAGAGAGAGAAATTTTTTTTTTTTTACTAAAGTGGTCGGCCGGAATTTTTTATTCCGGCCGGCAACACTCCGCCGGAGAAGAAGGGTGAGGTGGAGAGGAGGTGGTGTGGTGGAGGAGTGATAAGATGAGGTGGATGATAAAGAAAGGTGTGATGTGGTTTTTTTTTGTTTTTAACCTTTTTCACAAATAATTCTGTTTTGGCCCTCGAGGATAATTTCGTCAAAAATTTAGCCCTTGGGGCCAAAACGAACTGCCGGACACTTATGGGGGCTAAAACGGCCAGTTGGTCACAAATCGGGGGCCAAAACGGAATTAACCCAAAAACTATAACTAATAAGAACCGTGTCAAAGGGAGAGCTAGATTTCTAGTTCTTTGTTTTATGCCATTAATTTTCTGTAATGGAGAAATGTTGTTTGACCCGATTGGCCGAAATCAGCCAAACTAGATTTCTAGTTCTTTGTTTTATGATTCTTTGTAATGGAGAAATATTGTTTGGCCCGATTGGCTGGCTAAAATCAGCCGAGATCTGACATGGTCGACCAAGTCGGACCAAATTTCTGTAGTAAAAGTAGGGAGAGACTGATTTCACTCTATTCTTATGTAATTTTTCAGAACATAAATCAAATGTTACAGACGACGATATAGTTGGTTTTCTATTTCTAGTGCATTAACCACATTTTCATACACTTTTTTTTTTTTTGTTATAACATTTTGAAGATAGGGAAAGTTTGTAAAGAAACCAATAACTATAGTTTAAGGTGTTAGAAGAAACAACTCGTAAAGGTCATAGGAAGGATATCAAAAGAAACAAAAGAAAATTGAAAAACAGAATAGTAGATATAGATAGAGGAAGTTCAGTAGAGTTATCTCGCCATAAAACCTAAAAACAGCACCATATTTACATTACGAAGTGAAACAGAAAAAAATTCTAAAACTAGTAGAATTGACATTCCCAATGCTACCACCCAATCTATTTGATATGATTCCTCTAATTTTGTCCATTAATACAACCATTACATTAATAAGACTAAGCTCTGGAAAAAAAATTGAGAACCCAAATATTACGAAGTAGTTTCATTCCACTATCGAAGAACCACAAAGTCACAAATGGAAACGGATCTATTGAAGCTGTCATGTTTGTTCAAATTTAAGTTCTGAAGCTAAACTTACAACATTTCCTTCTCCATCAAGCTTATTTCCTTTTGCTATCTTCAAATCTTGGCTTGAATAGATGAAGATCTTCTTCACTATCTTACAGAAA
>BEHA01006495.1:614664-627696 GCA_002897215.1 Eschscholzia californica subsp. californica | reverse complement strand
ATATGGATAAGAAAAGGAAATGATCTTCAGAGGAGAAAGCAACTCGAAAAAAGTGATTCTGAGAAGTAGTCAAGTCTATATACCTTCTTTCAGGAGAGTCTTCTCCTTCAAATCTCATCTTGAATCTCATCCCCATGGAAAATGCATTCTTAACAGCTTCCAAATACTTGTTTAATCTGACTATAAACTGACTTGTCCTGGCAAAACCACACAATGCTGAGTAAATTTAGGGAACCTGATGGCCTTATTCGGTACGGGTACTGTATCGTAGATCTAACTTCATAAAGAATGTATTTTTCAAACCTCGGTTTATAGTACACAATGAAGTAGGTCTTGGTTGTTACAGCGTGACATGCTGTAGCGAGAACCCCAAGATGCATGCTTTGACTGGATATAACAGATGTTGGCATGCTACTTTGTTGACGAGCAAGACGCCTTATGCCTACACGCAAGTCTCCACTCTCACCTCTGTCCAAAGAATCTCATGAAATTTAAAAGTTCGCCCCATACTAAAAGAAGCCAAATTTGTGGAGCAAAATGGAAAAGAAAACAATAGCTTAAGCGAAGAGTTTTTGATACCTTAAAAAGACAAATGCATCCCCTGCAACCAACCGTTTAGACGTCACAAATGTACTCCAACCCGTTGTAAGTAAATGCCTGCGAGGCTGACCTGCATATTTGATTGACATCGACTTTTTTCTATGACATAACTTCATGTTTATAGAGAATCAAATACATAAGTTGTAAAATGTTCAATTGAAATTTGAACCAGATGCTCACATATAGCTTATCGACAAGAAATAACAGAGAAAAGTAAAATATTTAGTTAAACGGAATTTCATTCAAAAATAGATATGATTTCTAGTAAGGCCCTTAAATGGGTTATTCTAGTTAAGCTGGAACACGGCATTGGTTAGTCAGTTTTGCCATTACGTTATTCTTGAGTTTCGGTACTCAGATATGTGGTAGAAACAAGGAAAATTATTTGGGAATTCAGGTATTTTGGCACCTATTCTTCAAATCCCAACCTTAAATGTAAAAAGTGATTAATCTTCTAATAGATCCTAAAAGGGAATAAAAGTAGTCTTCTAGGCTGATTCCCCTTCTGGAACCATGGGAACATCAACACACAGATCACACAAGTGGACTGTGGCATATGGTTAGTCGAAGTAGTATCAATTCCAGTCATCTCTAGAGTGAAAAAAATGTTCAGTTCGGATCAAAAGTCACCTCTGAAAATATGCTTAAATCGCCACTCATATCCATGAAGATCTTTTGCAGCCAACTCTTGAGTTGGTGTCGCTTGGTCCATGTCCTAAAAATAGAAAACCACAAAGGAATAAGAAACCAGTGGGAAACCAAAATCGGGAATGAAAGAATAAGAAGAAAGAATATGAAACAGAAACTCAAATTACCAAAGCAGGGAGGCATTCAGTTGCGTGTTTCCGAAGAACAGAGAATCCACCATGAGTACTTGTGTCAGATGCAGTTAAAATTTTGCAAAATGAGTGAACAGTGGGTTTTGGAGTTTCAGGTAGAGAATCATCAGAACTGATTTGTTCATTTTGCTACGAAATCAAAAAAGGAGAAAGAAGATTTACAGAAGTGGCTAAGAGTATAACAAAATCATATCTCGAATTATAATCTTAATCTATTTTGGAAGAGTTTGAGAAATCCTTACATCATCATCTAAAGGGATTAAGGTAATTTGTGCATAAACTTCATCAGTTTCTTGCTCAGCCTAGAAATTTAAAACCAAATCAACAATTTGAATCTTTCAAAATCAATATGATCAACATAAACAAGAAAGAAGGATCTCTACCAATAACTGAGTATTAATAACTCGACAAAGGATCTTTGATGGAAGATTAAACAAAGGAATCCTCTGATTCAATTCCTGGTTCGTTGAAGCTTCTAACTGAAAAAATCACACACCAAAACACAAAAATCGAAAATGAAAACAAAGGAGAGAAGATGATCTATCTGGTTGTTGTGATTTGGAAGTTGAAATTTTCACCTGCTCCAAGTGACCTTGCGGAAAGTAGAAGACTTTCTCGTCATTCTGAGGAATATCTACCAAAGGACCAGCACAAGCTTTCCATAGCTCAGTATACAGATCTTCACCTAAAAAAATCCATTAAAACACTAACAGATTCAGTATGAAGATTGCATTTCTTGAATAGCGAGTCAAACTAGGGTTTCCGATCTAAGGTTTTTGAAGAAATGACTAATTATATAGTAGAAGTTTTACTTATACTGATCTCACTCAAATTCTTAGATTATATAGAATTTTGAAAATCACAAGTGATTTACCTGAATCCGTTTTTCCTCCAGAGAAATTCTGTTGAGAAATTGATGAACTTCTGAGATTATCTAAACACGCCATTAACGAGTCTTTTAAGCTTTGAAAATCACTGATCAAACTTCAAATATCATCATCATCATCATCATACTCTTCAATTACCTAATATACCTCATTTTATAGGATTAAATTCACGGTAATCTATTCTTCTCATTTAATAAGAAAAGTCATAAACGCTTCAACTTCTTTCTCAAACTTTTTCGAACTTTCCATTATGATCATGTCCAAAACAAAATAACTCCTTGTCTGATCTTCTACCGTTACAAATCCACTTATCTACTTATCCTTTCTGCTTCAAAACCGCCATTAAAGCTTAAAAAACCACTTTACTTTTATCCTCTGATAACGTTTCAGCTTCTTTCTCTCTCTCTCTCTCTCTCTAAAACTTAACTTTCTCTTTCTAATTGCCTTCTTCTTTATCCCCCGCCTGAAAACCAGGAAAAACTCCGTCGATACTTAAATACCCAAAACCGCTCTCTTTGGGGTCATATTATACGTTAAAGTGAAATTAACTACGGTTACAAAAGTGCTAATTTAACCACGGTTATATAATAACCGTAGTTAATGTTGTTTCCGTACAACCATCTCGACAAACTAACAGTTTGATAACGGTGCCGGCGGTGTAACTTGTCCCGTCGAATCATTTAATAACAGCTTTTAACAATAGATCATTTTTAACGGTAACGCTACGAAGTTAAGTTACGGATTAGCTACAGTTATGTTTTTCAGTTTACTTCCGTCACTTTCGTTGTCTGCTTTATAGCAGGCAGCCGTGTTGGCTCAAGTCAACCAAACAGAAAATTTCGGAGTATATTTAACATTTTTATATGTTGAAGAGAATATGACCATTCTAACCTTAAATACTAGGAAGAATTACGATTTTGCCTAAAAAAAGGGTTATTTTCCTAATGGACCCCTACTTTGTGACCAACTTCTCGCCTGGCCCCCCAAATTAGCAAAAATACCCATATGACCCCCTTTTTAAGATTCCGTTATAACACCGTTAACCAGTCAACATTTCTCTCTCCTCCATCTCATAATCTCTATCTGCCACCTCACCTTCTTGCCACTTCATCATCTTCTCTCGCGAATGTCGCCGGCCGGCGACTTCAAACTTTTCTATGTCAACATTAATAATGAAATTAGCCAATTTCAAGTGTGGGTTTTGATATTCAAGTCAGAATTGAAGACTTTAGAGTAGTATTGATGTAAATAAGTATTATTTTGGAAGAAGAAGAAGAAGCAAGCGAAGGTGAACGTCACCCACATTAAAAACCGGTGCTAATAAAGAACTCGTGTCAATGACCATTGACCCAAGACAGTAAAATTTACAGATGTTAACAGTCTTTTGGCTCGGTGCCTTTAGAAGCACCCTCTATTATTTTCATCATTTGTAACTATGTGAAACCTTAACAGTTTAGCTTTTGCCAAGTAAGAGAATACTCAGTTGAGTTTTAGGACTGAGCAGGGCCGGTCCAAATATTTGGGAAGCTCTAAGCGAAGTTAAAATTTAGGGTATTAATATGGAAGAAGAATCGAACCCTTGACCTCTTACACAAAACACGTGTTTATTATCCACTAAGCTACAACTTAAATTATGTTATAAATCCACTTGAAATATGATTATTATTTTAAAAATATCATACAAAATTCGAAATTTGAGGTCCTTAACTATATACGGACTCAAAGTGACTGCTTTGATGACTTTGGGCCCAAATCGCCTCTGAGTCTGAGAGCCATTAAAATGCATGTACTTCGTCCCACTAGGTCTAAACTCACCACTTCTTATGTGTAAGCTGGATTAATATTGTAAAAATTAAAATAAATGACGTTTAAAGGTCTTGATACTACTTTATACGATTTTAGATGTTTGAGGGTGGAAGGAGATGAAAGGTTTCAAGACCTAATGTGTCGTTGGTTAGCTAGCAGTGAAGAGGAAGAGGTGATAGAACTTCGAATATATGTAGCTTGGTTTCTTTGGAAAGCTAGAAATAAATGTGTGTTTGAAGGGGAGAAACCGAACTGCTATTCGGTCATTCGGGAAGCCCAAGCTATGCATAAAGATTTCTCTGGCTTAACTAGTTATCAAATGGTTACTGAAGACAATGAAAATGATGGGGCTCAAAAGTTTTGGATTCCACCTGATAATGATCGGCTCAAAATTAATTTTGATGCAGCTTTTGTTGGGGAAAGAGCTGCTTTAGCGGCAGTGTGTAGAGGAAAAGACGGAGCGTTTATTTTGGCAGCTACTTCTCTTACCGAGGCTTCGTCAGCCTTGGAAGCTGAAGCAAAGGCAGCGAAGCTGGCGATGAATCTAGCTTCCCGTATTCCTGAGTATGAGTGCACAATTGAGGGAGATGCTTTGTCGGTCATTAAAGCATGCTTGTCAAACCCTGAAGATGGACCTTGGAGAATCAGACCAATAATTATGGAGATAAAAAATGAAGCTCGGAAACTTAGAAATTGTTTGTTTCTGTTTTGTCCGCGACTGGCAAATCAGACAGCTCATTTGTTAGCTACGGATGCTTTTAATTTAAGCTTAAACCAGACTATGGAGATCACTATGGCTCCTAGATGTATTGTAAGTCAATTGACGAATGATAGCACAAATATTTCTCTGAGCTCGAGTAGCTAATAAATTTAGGCATTAGCCTATTTTCATCAAAAAAAAAAAAAAATGTTTGTAGTGATGACAGTTTTTATTCATTTTGTAACGTTGTTTTCATATTATGTAATGGTTACGGCGTTATGCATCTTCTATGCTAGTATAAAATATAGTGATTATTTGAGTCCTCTATTGAGAGAAGAAACCAGTGGGTGGTTATGAACTTAGGATTTTGGTGGCATTTAAGACATTTTATCTCACTCAGAATATTTTCAGATATATTAGTTGGTCATTTCAACAACAAAAATAAAAAGGCCGTTCCTTGTAATGTTTGATTCCAACCGTCCATTTAAGATACGTGGCAGTTAAAGAAAAATAACAAGTATAATATGCGTATGTTACAGTTTCCTATTTTGAGCAATAGAACTACAATATTGTATAGGCTTTCTTATTTTCTACATAAATATAGGTGACAATTGGTGTTCACAATCCCATATTCAATTACTGGTTTTGCTTCTATTTAATTTATTCTTGTAGTAACAAATTCACAAGTATTTTATAATAAATTATAATTTTTGTAAAATTTAGGTGATAGGAGTATCTATGGAGATATATATATGAAAAATCTAAAATTAAATGGTATAACTCGTCGAAGCAGATACAAAACATAATAACCTTGACTTTAATGTGATATTCTAGATGGTTTTGTTTGGTCCGTGCATCATGATGATTCCAATAAAATGGGATAAAAAAAAGTTACACGATCATATGGTGTAATTCTACTGCTATTGTGAAGTAACGATATTAAGTAGTACATATAAGGTTAGTTAACTATATTTTCCCAATTTTAGTATACTTTGACATTAATTTACGTGGTAGTTGTCTAGTTGATTTCTTAATAGTTACGGTTCTTTTATTGTGTGGTACTATCTTAATTCATTAGAGAGGTATGCACAATTCTTCACTAGTTATATAACACAGACAAATAACAATTAATAATACTGAAAAATCAATTATACTAGGACTCTTTGGGATATTTCTTTCTTCAATGACAACTAATTCCGCTACTATTTTATTTTAATTATGTTTGTATTATAGTTTGCATTACATTTTTATTTAATTTTAAAGAAAGAGAAAGTTGTTGTAGAAGTCCATTAATGTCAAGCCCGCTACGGTCTGATTAGCATACCCGCACTACTCCATATTAGGTTTGACTTCTCTTTGGAGAAGACACATAATTCCATTGGATCATTTCATTGAGAAGAAAAGTCTAGATGGCCCAAAAGTGTTGCCCAAATGACAATGGGACTGTTTTGGGTAAAATTTATGTGTCGTGTAAGCTCCGTGTTTCTTTTATCGTGTTTGTAACGAAGTAATTTATATGCACGATTAGGCACCTTTAAAGTTGATGGCATTTCAGCAATTAAAGTTGTCCGTACATAATGTAATGGTTAACCTTCTTAGATTATAGGAATATATTTATTAAGGAGTATGGTAACTCACATGGTTAATCCAATCTTAATGGCATCTAACCATATAATAATGAATTAAAGTTACTTTTTTTTTTGTTGTTGAAAAATACTAATGGATTGAAGTTGGATTCACAATCCCTCCAAGTTGGAATAAAAGAATACCATACTCGTCCCTAGTAACTTCAGACTGTTTAATTGTAAAATGTAAAAGCTTTTGGTTGTCGAAGTACTGCTTTTGATTAGGTATTTCTGAAGCCATCGGTGTTGGCTTTGGCAGTTATGGTTTACGGGAGTGAAGATTGCGAGATCGTTATCCTGCTGGATCTTATCACTTATTCACAAAGTCGAGATCATCTCATTCTATTCAATCGTTAGTTTGTTTGTGTTGTTTTATTTTGGCACGCTCAGTTACCATAATATTCATTCAGGGCAGGCTCAATCATTATTGAGGCCTAAAACCAAATCAAGAAATGGGGCCCCTTTACTTAAAGCAAAAAATGAACAAAAAAAATACTTTATAATGTCAGTGGGAGGGATTGAACACTACCTTATAACTGAACTTCTAACCACTAGGCCATTGCTCGTCTATCCTAAGCATTTTAGTTATTATTTGATTTATTATAAAAAAACCTACCTCATCATAAACCACATGAAAGAGACCCTCAGGTAGGTTGGGGCCCAAAGCAACCGCTTTGGTTGCTTTGGGCCTGGGCCTCCCCTGTATTCATTTCCATAGATGAATAACCAAAAGTCATTTCTAAAGCCTCACTAAAACTAATTAATTCAAGTGGAATCATCATCAACACAATTTATTTATTTAATCAAGCTATTAGTATAAAGGTGTTTAAGATTTAGTCCCTTGAGGATTGAGGTAAAAATCTAATGGTCCTTTGGAGCATACTAAGGTCAAGTAAGAAATTGATCCTTTAATGGGATCCTCAAAAACTTTTTATTTTCATGTTCTTTTAGTGGGACCCTCAATAGGCCAAATCTAATAAGCTCCCTTTTGTGCACGCTGGGGTCAAGCATAAAGAGGACGAAAGTTTATTACAAAAACTAAGTGAGCCTCCCTCATAATACCTAGCATCATAAGAGGGAGTCGTGTATACATATAAAAGTGAGGAGAAAATCCAAAATGTATTAGATTTAGTAGCCAAGAGAGGGAGGAAAAGATAGATAAGAAAAAAAGAATGAGAAAGATTAAGAATAACAATCGGAACAAATTGCTATTTTGCCGCTCTAGTCCAAAGTACTAGCAATTAAAGTATAAGAGTTGTTTAGTGTTGCTCGAGCAAACCCCTCAGAAGAAGGTGGCTGATGCGATGTCATCGGTCACACCCTCTCTTTCATGGTGCCATGATATATAATTAAGATCAGTGCCCAAATACTTGCTCCATGTTTTTCTTGGTCATTGTTGCCCTCTTTGCTCAATGGATTTCAAAATAGTATTAGACCCATGTTGCCCGTGATACATGGTCGAGTTTCACCTATTGAGTTTGTCATCTATAATCTAATCCAATATTCTTAGTGGGAAATACTAACTTTGAGGAAATGTTGTGATATCCCACTACACTTGTTTTCAATGTAATCCTGGTGTTGAAAAATAGGCACTTACGTGAAGTTTATTTTAGTTAGGTAATAGTAATATATATTCTTGGGTTGAAGAAGTATGGACTCAGAATTATACCAATGCCGAAAAAGAAAGTGTACCCTTAGGGCTAATTGTCAATGTGAGGCCACATCTATATTAGCATTACTTTTAGTTTGAAATTTAATTTTAGATAAAGAATTTTACTTGGTTATTAGGATAAGAACCCCTGAATAGATTAAGGTGCTAAACATAATTATAGTCTTCTTAACAGAAGATATAAACAAGAGAAAAGACCAATCAATCACCATCTTATTTTTTTTGTATCTTCTCATTTCCCTATACAAAATTAGTACTCCTTTTTTTTTGTTGAAAGCACAAAAACCCTAAACACATAACAAGGATTCGGTTGTAAGAGGGGTTTTACCCAGTGCTTTCCCCTGCTTGTGAAAACAAAATTAGTACTTGAAAACTTAATTTACTCGATCCAAATCAAATTCCCCGGAATTGGTCTTCCTGCCATAATACTACTTAGATTTATATCTTTCTCCATAATACTATACTAATATTTTTTTCCTCCAGATGATAGAAAATAAAGTTGAGCTTGAGTAATTCAATTTTTCAAATCATAAAGTTGAGCCATACAGCTTAATTTTAATCTCTTCAAAGAAAGAATTACAATGACTAAAATTCTTGAAAAAGGAAAAACAAAAGAAACATAGAGGAAAAGAAATTTGTTTATATCTAAATAATATATATTTATGGTGTATGGCTCAGCAGGTGTATAAATGCATCATTCAGAGCACAATTAGAGGTGGATTAGTTTCAAATAATGTTAAACTTGCGCGGATTATTAATTTTAGAGTTCTTCCTCTAATATATATTTAAGGTGGTGTTAATTAATCTTATTTAAGATGGTGTACACGAGAACACACTTGTGTCTTTGCTGATATAATTAACCAACTAAAAGTTGGTTTCCTTCATCAAAAAAAAAAACTAAAAGTTGGTTTAATACCAACCAATTCCGTTCTTCCTCCTTTAGTTGTGTCACCTATAATTTGATCCGGAATTCAACTTATAGCTTTGCCCAATCTAAGATCTCGATAGATAATCCCACCTATAGTGCTAACTCAACAGGTACGATATCTTATTTATATGAAAAGACCTAAATGAACTCTAATGTATGTACCAAAACTTGTTTGTGGTCTTATGTGGATTGTTGCTTTTCAAAAGATGTGTGTTTTCATGAAATAAAATAACAAGACAACCATTCACATAGACATTATTTCATTCTTTTTGGGGCGTTTTTGGTGTCTCTCTAGTATTATCTTGTTATAATATGATATACCTCATCCACCACCAACTCTAGCCTCCACATATAATGGAGGTTTAGCCCTCTTTTTTTTCTTTACTCTTTTCCCACCTTGGTTTTAGTAAATATAAGATCTATTGGAGGGTGAGGTGCCCAATAACATAAAATTCACTTTAAAATATCCCAAGCCCTAGCTTCTATGGTTTAGTTTACCTGATGTTGGTACATGAGAAACATTAAAGAATGAATGCATTTTGGGAGATGGAATCTCATGTCAAACATGTGAGGACAATCATGGGTTAGTGAAACTTTTTAAGGTTTGAGTGGAGACCTCTCTCATCTTTCTCACTAATTGCTTTCACGTAGGCAAAATTGTCATCTTGTTGTTACTTTTATTTATGTTATTTAAGGTGTCTAATAGCAATTTTTGGTATCAATTAGGTCATTTAGTGTCTACTTTTCACATACATATTTTCTCCTTTGTATGATTTAATAATTGGTTTGAATCCTTCAAATTTACACCCATGGTAGTAATTTAAAGTTCTTAGACTTGTCCTTCTGAGTACAAAATTCTATGTAGTCGAGAGAATATTCGAAAAAATATATCATAACAATTACATTTTTAGAATTGATAAGAACTCAACTAGTTCAACAAAAAAAAAAAAGATAAGAACTCAACTAAATGGTTGACCAAAATATCTAATAATTTCTTTTGTTGGGTGTTTTGGGAAAAGAAGAAATTTTTTTGGAAAAAAAAAGTAGAAAACTGAAAAAACATAACCAAACACACCCTTGAGGTGGCGAGTTCTTTCTCACTTCTATCTCTTCTGTCTCTCTCTCTCTTCTCTCCTTTCTCTCTCTAAATTCCAGCGAAATGAATGGTTCGTCACCAGAATCTTCATATGGAAAACCAGACGAAGGAATGTCACCGGAATCTTCGTCTGGTTCTACCAGACGAATCTGGTAGAACCAGAATAGGGTTCCGGTGAAGGGGCCTCCCCTTCGGCGAAACATACAAAAATAGAAAGGGCGAGGGGGAAGAGAGAGATAGGGATAGAGATAGAGAGGGAGAAAGGGATTAAGAAAGAAAGATCGGGAGAGAGGGGAAGAAATGGATTAAGAGAGAAAGATAGAGAGATAGAGAGAGAGATAGAGATAGAGAGAGAGAGAGAGAGGAAGAGAGTCGGCCGGAATTAGTCTTGAAAGGTTGTCGGAGTTCATGATCGTCGGAGTTAATGTGGTGTGAAGGGAAGAGGGAGGAAGAAAAAAAAATTTAATTCAACAAAAAAAAAGTAATTCAACAAAAAATTAATTAATTAATTCCCCAAAACTTGGTACTGTCACTCGAAACTTTGTACCCCGTAAAATTTTCTTATTTCTCCAAAACATAACTTCTACTTTCAACTTGAACAACTTCATAGTCTAAGGTGAGAGACATCAAAATTCTTTTGTGTGTAATTATATGTATAATAAGTGATAAAAATTTCTTGAGTAATATCTAGAGAGAATCATTTCTTGTCCTTCCTTTTCTAATCAATAAGAGGTAGGGATTCAAAGAGTGTTAAAACAAATAAAAAGTAATCCCCACACTAATAAAAAGGGTTAGTCTTCAAAGGAAGGGAAAAAGCCTTCCACCAAGAAAATATGAAATTGTTTATCAGCTTGGAGAATAATCTTTTGGATTAACTTCCTTAATTAATCATTCAAGTCATATGAAGAGGAGATGATTGGTCAAACTATCCACTAATCTAGTCAATAACCACATTTTCGTCTTCTTATTGGGTATTCCAAATGTAATCCGGTTTATAAAGCACCCCAAAGACCTTAATAAAATAATGGCTATTGAAAAAATATAATATTTTGATAAGAGTGAAATCACCACATATTCTTTTTTTAAGGTAACATTATTGATAATTGAAACAGCTAATGATCCAACATCTGTTAAAATTAATTAATATATTAGTTTTTAAAGAATGCAAGTCTTTAATTTATTCTGAAAGTAATTGTAATAAGGATTAGTATTTCCACTTAAGTCTCGAATGAACATAGTCGTTAAAACAAATATCATACGAAGTTCACTGATGAAAATACTTTTAAGTTATATTATTTTCATTAAAGAAAATACTTTTAGGTTCACGAATGAAAATACTTATAAGGTTATATATTTTCATTTAATATAAAGTTCACTAGCAAAAATCTTTCATATATTTTACTATTCGTTTTTCCTTTGACAAGATATCTGCCAAGAAGGATGGTTTTTGTGAGGCCCCTCGATTATGTTATAAGCGCCTCTCCATTATTAGCTCCCCTCGCACAAAATTATTGAAGGGGGGAGTGTTAGTAAAATGGTGTGCTCAAAATGTACTAACCAAAGAGAAGGTATGGGAGGGAGCTATTAAGTTATTGACATTTAGGAGAGGCGTTTTTAGAATCACACAATAAAAGGAATAGGCACCCCTTGCCAAAAGCACTTTTTACCTCATGTTAAAATTTGTATATATCTTTCATAAGAATATGCATGGATCATACAAAACCCACGCTGGCTCCGAATGCGCAAATATTTTCCTGCTCTTCTAAAAAAAGTGGAAACATTATCTTCAGATCTGGCCCAAATATTTAGGAGGCCCCAAACGGAGTTACAAGTTAGGGTCTCATATAATGTTTAGGAGAGGATGTGGAGCTTGACTTCTTCTACTTGATTAGCTTCAAAGCTTAGATGATTTCTTTTGACTCTTGCATCCAAATTTTTTTGTGGAAGTTAGGTTTTTGATATCTTTCCATGACTCCTCCGGGAACATCTTCTAGTCTTTTAGTCCTCCCTTCGCGTAACTTCTGTAAATGCTACATTCATTTGCTTCACGAAATACTTCTTGGGCTTTTACCTTCTCCAAAGTTCGCTCTGAGTTTCTTCTCACTCAAAAATAGGGCAAAAAAAGTTGGATAAAAGGGAATGCCTATAGACACTCAGAAGTCTGAGTTCCAATTTAGTATACCTAATTTGTTGGCTCTATAACCAAATTGGAGATAACTGTAGGCACCACCGTCCTCGATAAAGTGCGAGCTCAAATTTTTGGGCTCACCCTAAGTCCTTTCAATTCAATCACCAGCTCTTTCTTCAACCCACCATCCTCGATGAGAGGAGTTTCTTTTCATTGTTTTGGAGCCTCTTTAGTTGAGAATATCATAACGATCTCTCATATTCTAGAGACCCCTCTGGACCTAATTTGCTAAATCAATTTCAACACAACTATTGTCTTATGCATGTCTTCAAGTAAAATACTTTTATGGTTTGAATTTTCATAGAAGGTTGAACTTGCCCCTTTCCTAGTCTATATTTTGGTTTCTAGGAACACTATTAGAACTTCATTGTCGAGATGAGCCGACACGATCGGAAAGATCAGACACTCAAACTTGTCAACATAATAAAACATCAATGTTCGTAAATGTGTTATGTCAAAATGACTCTAATGTCACATTCTGTTAGGTCTACGTAATTCGCATATTTAACACGATATAACAAAGTGGTTAAGCAATGACATCTCATTACATGTCACCAATACCGTGATCCTGTTTACTTTTTTTTTTTTTGTTGAAGGGTGATCCTGTTTACTTACTTATGTTTATCATTTTCTATTAATATTTGAATGTACAAGAAGCAAAATAACAAAATCGTACATTCGCTACATAGATTTA
>BEHA01006495.1:595036-608074 GCA_002897215.1 Eschscholzia californica subsp. californica | reverse complement strand
ACAAGAAACCTAGATCTTGGTAAAACATTCTTAAGTAGTGATTTGTTTAACTAGTAGGCTTAATTGTTAGGTTATTTAGCACATCATCCACTTCATTTTTGTCGAAATTCAACACCATGAGCATTTAATAGGAAATCTCTAGGAAAAGTATATATAATTCATTAACATACGACGGGAACACGTCGATATATATGCCCAGTCAAGCCTCATATGTAATCAAACCTTTCCATCTTTGAAGTCATTCGAAATCCATAAAGCCAACGAATTGGAGAAAGATTGTGTATAGTAATTGTTCGTCGAGTCGTACTTTGCTTTAACCTTATATTTTTCTTATATATATCTTCATTAGGCATGAGAGGAAGAAGTTCTATTGATGATCTTACAAAGGATTTTGTCAGACTTCTAATCTTCTTCGATGTAAGCTACTTGAAACTTTGTTAATCTATCTTGTTAATATAGTTTCAAACTTTCACTTCTTCATGTTTCTCTTTTATTGTACTCTTTCTAAAGCTTCCTTATTTCTCTTTCAGATTGCTGAAATGACGTTCTCGCTTGACCAGGCGAAGAATATATTGCTTGACGAGGACGAACGTAAACATCTTATCAGCTTATCTCTCTTATAGAATATTGATTAAAGATTGAAAGTAACAGAAAACCTACAATTAAAATTCATCCATTGTTGATTTAACAATCTTTGTAGGTAATGATACTAAGAAGGTTGAGCGCTTACTTGACATCGAGAGTATTCTTCGTTCTTTGGATCTCATAGAGAAGGTATATAAACTAAAATCAATAACTACTCAATTACATACAAAAGAACGAACTAAACGAAGCATTAAGTAGTCCCACATTGATTGTTTTCAGAGTCAAGATTTGGCGGACGAAAAGAAGGTAACATTGAAATGGTTGGGGAATAAAGGAAAACAAATGAAGTCTAAGAAAAGGTCTTGTGGGGAAGAAATGTCATCAGATATAGATATGAAAAGAAACAAAATTGATTCTATAATTAACCAAAGTTGTTTGAAGCTGGACAACTTAAAATTGGAGGAAAAGATAGTGCATTGCATTGAGCATGAAAATAATGGAAGTGAAGAGGTGTTCGAAAGTGTCTGGATTAATGATACAAAGGGTAGTGTAGGGACGGGGCAAAGCGGCCAGACCATATCAGATATGGCACCTAAGCTTCATGCATCTTATCATGGTGAAGGTATCATCTTAAACTACTAACATATATGTATAAATATATATATATATATATATATATATATATATAACACGCGAACGATAACAATGATATTGGGTTTTCTTTGTTGTTATGTGGCAGAGGCGACGGACTTATCCTGATTGAAGGCGCGCAGAAACTCGTGTTATGATGAGCTCAATGACTAATATAAATCAGAGGACAAGCTCATGAAGAACTAAATCCTTTCTCCTCATCTTTCTGAAGCAAATCACTTTTAATAATCAAACTTTTATGTTATGGTCTTTGTTTTGTCATGGACAAGTTAAGAAGAGATGGCCTTATTTCTTTAGTTAGATTGTGTTTTTCTACACACCAACTCAAGATATTGGGTATCCTTCTTTATATTTGTATGAATTCTGTTTGTCTTGTGTGTTTTCTTTCTCTAGTGTTGTTTTGGTAAAGAATGTTATGAAGTCTGATGGTTTAATTGTGATGGGTTTAAATTGGAAACATATATAGTCGATATATCGTAGCAGACGTAAACAAGTACTAAAATTAGGTTGTACGTGAGGCAAACTATTTACCTCCATATTTATATTAATGAGAGGTAACAACAAAAATATATATAGTCGATATATCGTAGCAAAAGTAAACATGTATTTTACATAGATATTACAACAAAATAGAAAGGGGGTAAAGAAAGAAAAATGATAGAAACATGTATTTTACATAGATATTACAACAAAATAGAAAGGGGGTAAAGAAAGAAAAATGATAGAAGAGGTTACAAACCTAGACCTACTCCAGATCTAGATTAAAAATTACTATCTGGCACGCAGATTAGAAAATAAATTCCACCTAGATTGGGAAACTGAATTTGTGCCGTTATCTTATTCACGAACAAGTAGGATTCTTGGTTTGGAGTCCTACCACTATTTGGAAGTGATCTTTGTGATTTCAAAATTAAATTAAATTTTTTCCATTATCATGTTATGCATTATAATACATACCTTCATGATATTACCTAGTGCTTTTAAATCCCGAAAGCTGTGCCGGTCTTCGGATAATAGCAAAACGAGCTTGCAATACGCCGAAGGCTCGTTCAATATATTTTCGTAGTTGAAAGTTGATATCAAAATCCCACAGATGTACATCACACACGTGATAACATATTAATTTTGGATTGGGAGCCCAATCTCTACACATTGTGCTTGTTCTTAAGTAATAGAGCGAATATTCAAGAACCAAAAACACCTCAAGAACACTTTCAGCAATCAAGAGAGTCAGAGAGAGAACATGGGCGAATATTCCGCCCCTCTTCTCTCTTTTTTTCTTTCATCCTCTCTCTTTTTCTTCGTTTTGTTTCTTTTCATCTTTCTTGACATTTTCTGCCATTTAAGGTTGTGACTCAAATTTGCAATCTACATTAATAAATAAGAATCACTTACAATGCATACTCAAGTTGCTTATAGACTTATAGTATTATTTTATTTTTCCTTAGGAAAAATGGAGGCGTACAGTTTTTATAGCTAGAATTCGAAAATCTTATCATGCCCTTCTCAACAAAAAAAAAAAAATCTTATCATGCCCCAAGTGACAGGGTTTCCTTCCAAACCCCAAAAATGAAAAGAGTGAACTACTACATCATAAATCTAATCCCTTTTTCCCTCTCGATTTTTTATTATTATAAATAATATACGTGAATAATGAAAAATGGGGATGTAGCTCAAATGGTAGAGCGCTCGCTTTGCATGCGAGAGGTACAGGGTTCGATCCCCTGCATCTCCATCTTTCTTTTTGCCCATTTCTTTTGATTTTTGGATAAATATTGTTTGTTCCAAAACAAACTAGTGTAGCTGTGGGACTCGCTTGTATTGACCTCCTGGACAGGCTGGACTAGTACCAATGGTGGCTCCTCTTTACCTTAGTGTTGGGGGCTACGCAGTCGAGTGGAGGCTACTTTTGGACTCAAACTACTACGATTGATGCACTGGGACCTCAACCCATGGAGTATCTATTTCTCCGTACAGAAAATGAGGGAACCTAGATTAATGAATCCTTCCAAGTGTGAATCTAAAACCTGGACTAAACATTGTTCTATCTAGTTCAACAAAAAAAACATTGTTCTATCTTTTCTTTTTGTTGAAAGAACATTGTTCTATTTCATTCTCGAACAGGATCAGATGAAGATGAACTACATACAATTGGACGGAAAAAGAAAACAAACTACACTACATTAGATTGTTAAAAGAAAGGAAAAACAATTGATTACAACACGACGACTAATTTAGTGAACTAGAACGTTGGACAATTTTGGATGACAATAACTTAACCGAGCAACTATTCAGGTTGTTAACCGAAATCAGTAATATGTATGAATTAAGGGCAATCCAAAATCTCAATAGAGATAAGAGACACAACAAGGACAGAAGATTTTGGCTGATTTGATCAAAGACATAATAAGTACATCTATCTCGGAGAAACATAGCCGAATTGCGCCACCCAAAACCTATCACTGTCTTCAAGCTTCTTTCCTCGTTATCCTGCAATTTGTATCAAAATAAAGTTGAAAACTAAGCAGTTTATATCATTCAAGATCCTCATCCTCGTACAACTTGAAAACCAAGAGAACGGTCTTGACGAGAAATTACTAATCACCATACAAGGCATCTTGGTAAGAAAAAAATCTATGACGGCCCGATTTAGCTACTGTTGTTTTATCATGAGGCTAAGACACCGAGGGAGGTCGACACAGCGGGTATATGTATAGGTTTTGACCAATCTCATTCAAAGGGATTAGTGAAATACAAAAACATGCATGTTTTTGTTGAGGGAATCTTGAGAAAGGGTTAATGGGAAAGAAGATTTAGATGTTCTCCCCCTTCTTTGCGAGGATTAAATAAACAAAATTTCACCTGAAGCAGTAGATTCCCAGTGCAGTAGTGATTTCATGGATGACTGATGTCGCGAAGTGAAGGTACAACGATACTATACAACAAACAAATCAAGATGAAAAAGGTTTAGAAAGAGGTATTACAAAAGTGAACAACAGATATCAGTTTGTCTTTCGAAATTTTCTACCACTGTATTGAGTACTAGCAGGATATGCAACTACACCTATATTCTAGAAAAGATGGAACATAGAAAAAAATGTAGATCACAACTGTAATTAACCAGGGAATTCATTTCTACCTGTGAAGAAACAGTAGCCAAGGAGTACCAAACTCTCATCAACTAAAGGAACACTGCAGAATAATTGGTAACAAAAATCATAATGCAGTAAATCAAATTGAAAGGAAAAAAAAAGATAAAGCAGCACTGATTTTCTGTATATAGTTGATAGTCATTAATGAATCAATACGAACATAGTCAACATACCCATCATTGAGCCTGGCAGTGAGCGCATTTGCAATACCAAAAGGGAGATATAGTAGTGACTGTTCACAAGAAATACAGAAAATCAGGATCCTGTTAGTCTGTTACTTCAATGACATCTGATACGAGTCTAATTTTCTTATTCTCCTTCAAAGTTATAACAATTGTAAGATTTTGGAAAACCAAATTGCTTCCAACATTCAAGTTCATTAAAAGGCATCTCTCCTTCTAGGACATGTTTAGCGTGCAGCAAAGGAATGTGATTACCTAAAATAACAATCCAGTAATGTGAGCCCCACTAGTCGACAGTAATCATAATACCTTACTAATTGCTTAGTTTGGTCAGAAAATGGATTGCTAGAGATCGATTTTGTCAGTGGATTATTTGGTTTACAATTCAAAAGAAGGAAATCGGAAACCCACCCACCTCTTGGGTTTGGGACGTCCCCTCCTTGGGGAATCCTATTCCACTGGGGATGTGATTCCCGATGGATGCATTCCAGTGTACCAAACATCATTTGAAATATAAAAGAACCAGTTGGACTGAAGTGAAAATTAATTGTTGGGCAAAACTTTAGCTCTGACTGGATCTTCATTTTTTAGATTTTGATATTCTTTTAGCAATGGCATCCCGTGCCATACATGTTATTGGTACTTGGTAGTGGTATATCATGTAACAAACTCCCCAGTGTGGTTCCCAGAAATACTTGATCATAATCATCTTATAAAAACTTCTGATGATATATAGACAGGAAGAACACAGAATCAACTTTCAGAACTATTTGAGAGGATATTACGACATACCATGCACATTCCAGTTTTTAAGCCCTTAGGTTCATCACACAAGTGAGCCAGAATCATCCTGCCCTGCAAAAGCAGACATTTCCTATTAAGATTTAACAAATCAAGAAAGCTAGAACCACTAAAATCCTCTGTATTCTCTACCAATAAGAAGGGCCTAAAAAATCCTGATAGAAAAGAAAAGGAAACTAATTGGTATAATTATGGTAATTCACCCCAAAGAACTCGTTAGTCCAAGGAAAAAAAAAGAGCGAAAGCAACTAAGCTACGGAAGTTAAGAACAATAATCAAATTAATGTAGGAAATACGTAATGTCTACTTTAGAGTAAAATATTATCTGGATTTCAGGCCTGCTCCCAACTTAATCAACTGATGTTTGTAAATCTAAGGGTAGTTTGTCAATTGTACAACAACAGAGTCCCTATTCTACTCATCATTCATGGACATCATGATACATGGTTCAATTTATAGAAAAGAACTTTTCGTATCAGCTCTTAATTTGTTTAGGAGCTCAGCTCGCTTGTACTAGACTTCTTAGATAGGATAACCGACAGGCGACATGGATGGACATAGGAAGCAGAAGAATGTCAATCATAACAGTTCCTTTTCTAGCCTTCCTTTCAGAACATCTTGTATGGCAATGTCAATAATAGAAAACTTTGAGAATCTCATATAATGGGTAGAGTACCATAATTACCATTACAGTTAAAAAATGATGCAAAAAACTACGACTGGTTAATGACATAGCTATCAAGTATCTCACCACAAGGAATCCAAATGCAAGTCCAGTTCCTATTATAACCAAGTGTGGATAATTCGTCATGATATCAGATGGGGACAAATAATCCCTGCACCGAAAATCAGGTTTAGTAAAGTGATTTACAAAAATAAACAAGTAGAACAGGAGAGAAATTGTATATCATACCAGATCAGAACTCCTCCAAGAAGTACAACGAATGGATAAAGCTGGAAAGAAAAAGATGCAACAATTTAGCAACAGGTAAAGTAACAGAAAAATATTAAGCAAGAAATAAATTACCATCGCTAATGCCAGAAACATGCTCCCTTTTCTCGCTTGAACGACTTTATAGACATTGTAAACACTGCAGAGTAGCATAAGAAAGTTCTTCAGATGCAAATAGCTGCCAAACACACCCAAAAAAAACAAAGAACCAAAAAGAAAATAGAAAAAATTCGCATAGGTTAACACTACAGAAGGCCACTTACTTGAATGTAATAGTTGGTATAACAGCAAAAGCAATCATCAAGAACAAGACAACTCGGTATGTCGGGATTTCTGGCATAAACAGGTAATAGGAGTCCAAAGCAAATTTTAATTACCAAATCCGTAAATGCAGATGTTATAAAGGATTAGATATAATTAGAGAAGTTAACAATCCTTTCATCCAAAAGGTAATTACAATAGCTCGACGCAAGGCATCAGTATTAAGTATTTCATTTTAGTAAGCACAATGGCACACACAGTTTAAGCAAAGACAAATACACCACGCAACTACATGATATGCATGGCATGATATCAAAACTTTGTTGTTCCATACCCAGTGGGCAATCAGTTGTTAACAGGCCGTAAGCTACATAGAGAACAGCCTTACCATAAATAAAAGGTATCCAACTCAGAAAAGGTATAGACATCCCAAATTGTTGAGCCCACCATTCAGCACCTGAAAAATAAAATAAGCCACGAAATGTTACATGGTAACAAAGTTTTAAAACTAGACTGTGACCCAGGAGCATCAAGAAAGTTTTTGGAGCACGATGTTGGTAAGAGGCAAGCCTGGGATAGCACAAGAATTATAGAAAGCAAAATCAGAATACTGTGACAGGTAAATTGGTTATGAGCCTGAGGAACTGGATGGTTAATGTTCACATTTTATGGATACACTTCTATATGATCAGTTCTTCTTCCTTATCTTTCTCATTTGATAACTTAACTGTAACTGACAACCTGTCATTTTCCAAATCTGATTCCCCTTTGACACGCTTAGTGCCTAATCTTTATAACAAATTTGACATACTGTAAGCTTGGTAACAAAGACTAGTCAGCATATGGCATCATAGCTACACAGTATTGCTGATAAGGAATACCATTCAAGAGTTGTCACAGACTGGAGACACTGAAGGTTTCTTTACACAGAAAAAAGCATTTAAGTTTTCGTAGTAGATATGGAACATGGTTTTTTTTATCTTAAACTCACTTCAACAATAGAAGGAAGTTGACGAGCATGATAAGAAGGAAAACCGAAAGTCTGAGAGAGTAGTTGCACCAACAAAGTACTCAATGGTGTTCTAAGAGAAACTTCATAAATTAAATGATTAAGGCGGCATTTTTTTAGCATAAAATTGTAAGTAGTCAATAACCTGTCAACATACTTCGGCCAAGAAGGGAGATAGTTATTTATTGAGTGTCAGACAAATATGGCCTGAGGAAGTGGGAGTTACAAAGCTTGCAGATGCCTATCAATATGCTCTGTGCAGCTAAGAGGTGTGATGTTGGTTGAAATTTTCTGCAAAGCAAAACTCAGTTGCAACGGATAGAAGTAGTTTTGTAGTTTGAAAACGAACATCGAGCTAAACATCTCTTGAGTATAAGGGGCGTATTAAAGCCCATTTTTCATTTAGGCTCACTTGTTACGGCGATATAGTATCAGTTAGGCTTTGGAGTAGCAAAAACAATGTAAAAATAAGTCGAAGGCTTTAGAGTAGCAATAACAATGTAAAAAATGTGTCGCCTTAACTGTAAAACCAATTACACTATCATCTTCCTGGAGCTCTAGTTGAATACAACATAGACAAATACTAGCCATTAGCATAGGCAAAACAAAAGGAAGTAGACCACTGTCAGAAAACGTATTATTAGGTGCTCAGCTCTTATATTCAGGCGTTTGATAATCGATAAGAAAACTATTTTTCCAATTAATGGTATTTCTTTAATCATTTGAAGGAAAGTAATGAATTTTTTATGGGTGTCATTACTCACTAGCAACCGTAACATATCTAACCAGTCTATTGCATTTTAATTCAGAAGCACTTCCTTATTACATACATTTTTATTTTGCCACATCAAACATTGAAGCAATTCATATCGGATCTGAAACAAAGCAAGACATAATAGAAAAATAGAAATTTATGGTGATTAGAGCACGTACCCACAAGAAATGTAAAACAGTGGGCCACATAGATCAGCATGAGACCTTCTGTTGGTCCATTTACCACTGGAAGGATAAGGGTGTTCGTGAAATAGCTGGACCAGTGGCAGCACTATCAGTAAATTAACATGACCTCCAATAGTTTGCTATGAATACATATAACTTAAACAGTGAGAATTCGCTAATAATACTGTTTTCTGGGCCCATTCAATTATTTATTTAATGGTAGGATACTATTTAACCACTCTGGTGTATGTTACCGAGACAATGCGGGAATATGGGATTGTTATTTCTTTGACAGCAGAAATTACCAGATAACCTTGCACCATGAATTTGTTAAATTTGACAGCCGCTAAGTAGAGCAATCAAATGGTTGTCCATTGTGAACGTGAATGGATAACAAAGGATTCCAATTCTAGATGACCGTGAGAATGAGTACTGACTCAACCACTGAATTAGCTCGTTCGCAGTGGCTACTACTGATGCATGTATTATTTAACAATACAATTGCAAGCAAATCAAAACAGCGTTGTTATGACTACCAGATTAAGAAACTTACTGCTCCCATGTTGCACCATAAAATGGAACAGCGGAGATAACCCAAAACCAGAACGTGCTCCTTCCACACATTGCAGTGCTTCCAAAAGCCAAAGCCTCAAACTGAAGAAGAAAGCAATATCAAGGAGAAACCAGTAGCCAGGTCAATAACATAACAAATAAAAGATGAGAATACATACTGCACATGCAAGAGCGTCACACCCTGTAATGGAAGTTCAAGAAACATATACATCAGTACAAAAAAAAGTATCACGAATAAAGATAAGAAAATATATGGGAAACAAGCTTCACCATGATCAAAAAGTTCGCCTAGTGGACTGGAGGAATTTGTACGTCTTGCTTGCTTTCCATCAACGGCATCAAATGTCTGGCTCAAATGTTGTGCAACAATGTACATACGTAAGTAAAGGTGCTCAATTAAGAACAGTAAATTTCTTTTAGAACAAGGAAAAAATAAAGTATAATGCTAAGAAACACTCCTAAAGCGCGAACTCTTTTAAGTGGCAACGATGAAAAGGGATGTGGACCTCAAAAGGAGCTAAAACGCATCCAACAACATTATGTCGCTATGCCTCAATTCCACGTTGGGTACTTGAACCCTCAACCTCCAAAAGGCCTCTAACGTCATGTTAAAGAATACTTACTCAAGAAACTCATGCCATTAAGTTGTCGTAAAATGACATAAAAGGCAAATTAACATCCATGAAAGATGACACTCTCGTAAAAAAATAAAGATAAAAACAAGATATTGTTGAATCTCATGATGCACAGAAAAGCATCAGAAACTGCAACATCAATACCAAAGAAGAAAATAATGCAAATGGGGCTGCTTTAAACTACTTCAATATCAAAATAAAGGTGGAAAAGCTGTAAAATGTAACCTGTAGGAGTACATATTGCAAAGAAATCAGTTCCATGGAAAATGAAGACGCACAATCTACTTGAGATCAAACAGTAGGACTCTTTAACAGAACACATGCAAATCTGAGCGAATCCGCGATTAACAAATATGAAATAGGCATGGTATACTAAATAAAGGAAGACTGGGCAAACCTGGTATAAGAAAAGAAGTATCCCATGTGCAAGATGTACCCATCTTGGGGGAGCTGTATCTAGAGAAGGAGAATATATCTGTTGTGGAGAACAAAGAAAGGAAATCAAGGACCATATGATGATAACAGCTATCATTTTTTAAGCAAACAAAATTAACCGCACAAAATGTACTTTCTAATAAAATGAATATGGACAGAAATCTGACAAAGAGGTGTAACAGTGTCCAGTAAAGAAGCAAAATAAATAGAGAGGTCATGAAGGTCAATATTACATCCAACAAAGAACCAAAACTTGCTCATAGTCATAGTTCGTACTCATGCTCGGGCATGTAATGAATATTAGCTTATAGTTGTTTCTATACTTTTATTATAATGGTGAATTGGTGATACCCGCTACAGATACATATTCAATATAGAATTAAGAACGCAGCTACAACTTCCCATAATAATGGAGATGACTAAGTCTATAAACAAGTTTCCATCTAGACCTATAACCTTGAATTTTTTCAATTTATATTTACTTGAACTAAAAGTTTCTAGCATGATGTATACTTGACATTACTTGCGAGCGTCAAAAATAAACATTTTAGTCAAGAACCTTCTTAGACTTCAAAGACTCATTTTATCCTTTAGCTATTTCAAAATCAGTTTAAGAAAAAACTATTGGCAAAGAGATTCAAAGACAGACCTTTCCATTTTGAGGAATTGATGAAATTCATTAATTAAATAGTGTGGAGTTCAAACGGATAAAATACAGTTTTACAGGCTTTTTGAGTGTCAACTTAAGAAAAATATACACTTAAATATCTGAATGGGCGTGATATCATCCTAAGGAGTAAACACATCAATAAATGAGGTTGTCTCATAATTCATACTTTTTGCATCAATTGTTAGCATTATTTTTTGTAATTACATCATTAAAACATCTAAATGTATTGCTTGAAACAAATCATTTCAACACCAGCACAAATATTATCTTCAGACATCCCTCTAGTTAGGTCTATGCACAAATCAACACTAAAATATACCCTCTATAGACCCCCCAAGTGCTCAGTGTTAACATAAATTTTCAAATAAACAGACAGAAACACTAGGTTGTGCACTTACAAATTCATCATATGAAGTAAAATTCAGAATATGATAGATATCACTGTTCAATTTGAAGTAAATGAAGATCGTTTATGATAAGGAACAGCAGGAAGCTACTATAACATATTAATAATTAAGAAAAGAAGTATCTACTTACATAACCAAGCAGTGCCGATGTAAGTAAGAACATAAAGCCTGTAAGAGTTATCTGCAAAGCATATTGAAATAGCAAAATTTGTTATTAACAGCACAGCCACTAGCATCCCTTCTCAAAGTTTCAAGACAATGCCATTAATGCAGAAGTCAAACTAACATTACAAAATATCTTACCATGTTTGGCCTGGAGGGTGAAGCGTTCAGACATGTCAAAAGAAGCAAAATAGTTAGAAGTCTAGCTAAATGTTTAACAAATTCAGATATTGAAATAAGTGAAACCATAGTCTTCCCATCCGAAAATAACTACACATACACTTAAAACATGTGAATTGAAGAGATAAAAAACTATGCTTTTACCCCATACCTTTTATTTTTAAACTGCCACGCATATACAAATCAAACAACCCCGTTAATAATCAAAAACTGATGAATGTTGCAAAATACAAAAACAATTCCTAAACTCTGAAGTAACCAAGCAGGTTCCAATATAATCTGAATTTGACGTGTCCAATTCAAACAATTCAAAATCACCCATACTCATTATTGCTTAAACAATGACAATTCCATCATTTTCAACAGTGCATATTAAAACCCAAAATCACCAAAAGCTCCTAACTTTCTGTTACTTAGTCTTCAATAGTCCTCCCCATCTATGTGATTAAGGCCTTAAACCCCTTAATTTGTACAGTAAATAGTGCCCAATAAGTGTTTCTACCCTTTTTGACTTCGTAAAACTCGATTGCATTATCAATTTCAATATCAATGGATGCATTATAACTATGAAAGCAATTACAAAATGAAAACCCTAAAATCAAAGATTAACATGAAAAGAAACAAAAGAAATTGAAAATCTAATAAAGTAAATTACTTACGGCATCCAAAGAGGAAACACATTAACGAAACGACTCCAAAATGGTTGTAATACATATTTTGCAAGTAAGGAGTGATCGACGCCACTATACTTATATTTATGAAGTGAAGCAACTCCATGAGCCCCAATATAACTCATCTCCTTGATTTTCTCTCTTTATCTTTCTCTCTCTATATATATACGATCTATCAAAATCAAATCCCTGCTCAAAAATGAAAAAGAAAAACTTCACATTATTAAACAAGTTGATCGAGAGTATGTGGAGTAATCGGATAATAGGATTGAAAGAGGGAAAAGTATGTGTTGAAAAACCTAAACCACAGATCGAGAAAATCTGGATGAAAAATGAGTGGATGAAACAAATTTTAGAGAGAGAGAAAGTGTGAAAGTTTGTGAAATCTGAGAGATAGTAAAGGAAGGAAGAAGGTTAAAGAAAAGCATGAAAGAAATGGAGATTAGGTTTTACCTGTTCGAGTTGCAGTTCCAGAGAGAAGAGATGAGAGTTTAGAGAGAGAGAGAGAGAGTTTAGAGAGAGAAACGGTTCGGAAGCGAAGATTCCCGCTTTTCTGACGGGAAAAAGGAACTGAGAGATTCCTTACTCCCGCAGTCCCGCCCTATGGCTAAAAAACGCCGAAATGATGGAAAAAACAGCTTGTAAAAAAAAAAGGAAGATTAACAAAATAACATAAAAAGGAAGATTTACAAAAAATAACATAAAAAAGAAGATTTACAAAAAATAACATCACCCAATACAACTTTCTTTTTGTTGAAGGAATCAACAAATAT
>BEHA01006495.1:505380-537221 GCA_002897215.1 Eschscholzia californica subsp. californica | reverse complement strand
TATATTTTTGGACACTTTTACTTGCTTTTCCGTTTTTGGTGTAGAAAAAAACACTAAGGAGCAAAGGAGAAGGCGCAACAAGGAGAGGAGCTCAAGAAGAAGAATTTACATTTTTTTTGTTATTTTTTTTTATTTTTTTTATTTTTTATATTGGTGAGAGAGAGACTTTTAGACTTTCTATTTTTATTTTTATTTTTTTTAAGTTTTGACCCTAAATTGGAGGGCTTAATTAAATTGTAACCGAAAACCAAAACGACGCCTCGGGTCAGAACATTCGCGGGTCATCTACAAAGGTCATCGCCCGTCTTGAACGGGAGGTAAATTTCTTGAACACCCACGAATCTCCTGTCAGTGGGTATTTGTGTGAATTCGTGTGCCTAATTGCTTTGATCGAACTGTTAGTGTAATCATTCTAGTAAGGGCACTAACCCAGTTACAAGATAAGAAACGGATTTCATTACCGTTCTCTTGCCCACATAGGTAACAACATTCACGAACCCAAACCTCACTTAAAAAGCTAAAATATTATTTAGACATCAGCCCCTAAGGTAACGAGCTCATAGGACCCTTCAAAAACAACTCGGGAAATTGACTTTTATCTAGGCATTCTCAGAGGGAAGTTTGTAAACAATTCTTGTCAAAAAGGCCGCCTCGAGAAGAGGAAACGTTTGCCGAAGGAAGACGGCTGTCACAACGTTCATCGTTGGTTGTCTTCCTGGAGAATTGTTTACCGACTACTCTGATCGAGTAATCTTTATAACAGTCAAAGTTCAAGTGTTGTGGAGAAGTAGGAGTTGTCTAGCTTTTTAGGTGAATCTGACAAACCTACTCATTGCTAGATTTTGTCTAGGTTGCTTGGTGGAGTCGGCCTGATTGTGTTTGCTTTCCTATAGGATCTTCGTAGGGCTTCCTCGGTTTTTGGTCTCAAAAAAAAAAAAAAAAAAAAAAAAATTAATGAGAGATGGATAGATCGTGGTCCCAACATAATGGCAGAAGGGACGAGAGTTCTTCAAATCTACCATGGTGGTATTCAGCAAATGGTCAGAATAGTGTTAGTCATCCTAGATACAATGTGCATAATGATGGTCCTAGGGATTATTATCAACCTCAAGAAGGTTATGAACCATATTATAGATATCCTGACAGATCATCTTACATGCATTATAGTAGAGAGTCTTATGCTCCAAGTGTGTCCCAGCCTCAATGGGAAAACATTGAAACTAATGACTCTTACATGCATTATAACGAAGAATTTTATGCTTCACACGTGTCTCAACCTCAATGGGATAACGGTGAGATTATTGATCCTTCATCTTCAGCATCACCTTCGTTGGCCGAAACTATGAGTATGTTAAAGAAGGTTCATGAAGAGTCTATGAGTGCGCTAAGGAGGATTAATGGAGAGTCTTCTGCTCCACATGTGTCTCAACCTCAATGGGATAACGGTGAAAAGGTTGACTCTCCATCTTTAGGATCATCTTCATTGACCCAAACTGTTAGTGATCTTCAAAAGAGTACTTTCGAGTTTTGTCAGACTTTAGAAGAAAAGACTGACAATACCTATAGAACTCTACAAGAAATAACAACTAGTATTATAGAAGAAGATCACCATGAGAATGTAGAGTACGGTCCTGTGTACTATGATGACGAGGATACAATTTTAGAGGAGTATAGTTCTCCCGACAACATCGTTATTGAGACTAAAATCTCAGAAACGATGGATTCCGATATTGAGATATCCTCTCATTGTATCGAACTTGAAATACATTCAGACCATAATGAAGAGTTCACTAGAGTTGAAGATGATTTGAAGTCGTTTGACTCAACTGAGGATGATGAATCATGGTTGACCAATTTGCTAAATGAGAGGATTGACTCGCCTGATTTAGGCGAAGATTTAGAATTCTTTAGGGACACCGATGATAACATGATAAAAGAAATTATAGAAGGACTGTCTAACTCGACTTCTAGGGATTGTGAGTCTGATAGTAGGGTTTCTCCATTGAAGGAACCCGAAGTACCTGTTTTAGAGAACCCTAGTTTAAGTCCGGGTGTCATTAATAGTCCGCTAGATTGCTTTGTATTTTGTCCCTCAAAACCATGTGTAGATTTTGAAGCACTCACTCCCGATCATCCATATGAAGACCCATTATGTCCGATCTGTACCCTTTCTAGTGCGGTACCAAACTTAACGACCTTATTGTCGTCTAAGTTTGGGGATTGCCCTTCTTTCTTGATAGTCTCACTTACACTATCACCAAGTTACGAAAATGTGAGACTATCGTTCACTGAAAACTTTGTGTTTTGGGTGGACCCACAGATGTATAGATTATTGGTTTACAGTTAGTTACACTTTTGTAATCCAGTAGGTATAATTCTTTCTATTTTTTAAGTCATCTGTTTCGTCTGGCTGAAGACGTTAAACTTAGCGCTTTCTGGGAGGCAACCCATGCATTTGGATAGTGAGGTTTATTCACTATCCAAATGGTGTTGTTATCAACTTCATGGTTACCCGGACCATGTTCGTAAAGCTAGGTGATGAGACATGGAAATGTCCCATCTGAGTCTCTTAATTTAGACGAGTTAGTCTCTCTAGAGCAGTTACTCTCACGAATTACTCTCTTTTATGTTCAGGTACCTTTTTACAGAGTTACACGTGCAAAACGGATAAAGTCGGAAAGAATACAGACTAGGGGCATTTTGGTCATTTGTTGATTCTGACTTCTTGGTCAGGATTAGTGTTCGGATGGAAAATAGAGTCAAAGACGAGCCCGTAGGCGAAAACAGAAGTCAAATCGGAGTCCGGACGGGTAATTTAGGTGAAGTCAAAGTTTGATTCAAAATCTGTCGGGCAAAAGGTCAACACAAATCTACCCGTGACAGGTGGCGTCGATCCAACATACCTGGTGATATTTCGGTATACTGGTGGGACACGAGAGGGTCACTATCGGACCAAGACCGAGCTCTAATTTAGTGCAACGCGGTACACAAAAACACGGTACTCCCGCCAAGATCTAACGGCGACTGATATGCACACGTGTTGACTAGTCCATCCGACGGCTTCTCCACTCAACACCAGTACTCCCTGACCCGAAACCGAATATTGGCAACAGTTCTCTCATACATTCTCTTATCTTCTCCAACAAATTAGGAAAGAAAAAGAGTTTTGACAACTAGAAATCTAGAGAGAGAAGCCGAGAGAGAGATGTAATCAAAACAGAACCGAGAGGGAGGGGATTCGATCTCAGCATCTCTCTATAAACAGAGAGGAGACAGAACATAGGAGCGGACGGATTACAGAGAGAGGAACGGTAGAGAGAGAGAGAAGTAGAGTTGAGTCTCGGCTGGGAGCATCATCCTCCTCTCGAGCTCAACTACAAACAGAAATCAGAGAGAGAGTGAGAAGGATCGGTTTAAGAGAAAAAAAAAAGCAGAGGATGATCACGGTTAAAAGAAGAAAGTAGAGAGAGAGAGAGAAACCCAGAGCTTATATAATTCGATTTGTTTTAACTTTGATTTTTGGTTTTTCTTTGAAAACCCTTGTTTCTTAGTGAGAGAGAGAGAGAGGTTACAGAGGAAGAGAGAAAGTTAGAGAGAGAGACAGATAGATATTGTAGAGAGAGAGAGAGAGGCTCGGTTTTGAAATTAATCTCAGTTTTATTCTTTTCTTTCTTTCCTTTTTGTTCCCATTTCTAGTGAGAGAGAAGTAGATAACATAGATAGAGAGATTAGAGTAAGAGATAAAGAGAGAAACAGGAAAGCAGAGAGAGAAAGAAGATTGAAGAAGATGAGAAAATAATTTTCTCAGAGAGGAAACCATTTCTGGGAAGACGAGAAAATCGTTTTCCCAGAGGGTGCGTTTGGCAGATTCTTGGAAAAATAGAAGGAAATCACTTCCTTAGGCTCTGTTTGGTGGGAAAATCGCAGAAAAGTTAAGTTTCTTTCTTCTTTTTCTTATATTACTTCAAATATTTATCGTTTCTAGCATGAGTAGCTAAGTCTTTTATATCTAGGGTTTTAGATGAAGTCATAATAATTATTTTAACGATAAATTTATTAAAGTTTTTACCATTTTAACGATAAAATCTTCCGGGTTTTTAGACCGTTCATGGACTAAAACCTGAGTTATATAAAGAACTATCCAATTAGATCAAAATTAAATTGTCGTTAGAATTATTAGGAAGACGGATTCGAAAACCCTAGGTTCCCTTCTTCTGAATACCGACTTAATTCTTTATTTATTTTCGAGTTTTATATTTTATTTTTATTTTACCTCAATCAAACCATTTTTAAATCTCAATAGTTTTAAGGTTAGATTTTAGTTTAACTTAGTCTCTGAGGAACGAACGGTCTTACCGGACTTATTACTTGACGCCCGTATACTTGCGGGTGGAGACCTTTTAGGGTAACCTTTTAGGCCCATCACTAGGCCAACTTCGGTTGCAACTGTTCAACAAGACTCGGAGGTGCCTGCAGCCACTTCAATGTCGGTTGAACAATATCGCCACTTCGCCTCTCTTCTCCAAAACCGCGACCAACAGCCTACAGGCATCCCCTCAACCGATCCTACCTCCCCCTTCATCAACTGGACAGGTAGGTCTCTATACTCTAAACCATGGATTGTTGATTCGGGAGCCGCAAGGAATATTTTCTCTCTTCTTTCCTTGTTTACTTCTTACACTCTTGCTCCACCGAACTTCTTTCCTCTAGAAGCGGTTCTTCGTATCCCTACTTTTCACTTCAATTTGATTTATGTTTCTCAAATTACAAAATCTCTTTCTTGTAATGTTAGTTTGGATTCTATGTCTTGTGTCTTTCAGGACCAAGCAACGACAAGGACGATTGGACTTGGTAATCAATACGATGGATTATATTTTCTACGCACGGAACCTCGTATTTTGGCGTCTTATTTACCGTTTGATAATTTTTCTTATTTTAGTATATGGCATTATCGTCTAGGTTACCCATCTCTTTCCCGGTTCAAGTATTTAGCTAGTCGTTTACCTTGTATGGATTTTTCTTTTTTTAATAATATTAATAAAGTTCCATGCACTATTTGTCCGCTTTCTAAAGCTTCTCGTTTACCTTTTCAGATTAGTACTTCAAATACTTCTCAACTTTTTGAATTAGTTCATGCTGACTTATGGGGACCTTTTCCAGTCCTCTCTACTTCTGGAAGTCGTTGTTTTTTCACTTTGGTTAAAGACTTTAGTCGGTGTACATGGCTTTTTTTTAATGTCAGCCAAATCTGATGTATTCTCTTTCATTTCAAAATTTTTTAATTATGTTAAAACACAATTTCGGACTTCCATTCAGATTTTTCATTTTGACAATGGTACGGAGTTTCTCAACTCCAAATTCACTATTTTTTTCTTCTGATAATGGGATCCTTCGTCAAAAAAGTTGTACCCACACTCCTCAACAAAATGGTGTTGTTGAGAGGAAACATCGTCACATTCTTGAAGTGACCCGTTCTATTTGTCTTCACGCACACCTTCCTCTCTCTTTTTGGGGAGAATGTGTCCTCACCATTGTTTATCTTATCAAAAAAACTTCCTACTCCGCTTTGGACAGCTTGTCTCCAAATAAAAGTTACTTGGTTCTCCACCAAATTTGTCCCATCTTCGTGTTTTTAGATGTTCATGCTATGCAGGGGCTAATCTATTAAGACCAGGTCGGGCAGCTGCCCGGCCTAGAATTCGTAATTTTCTTACTTAACTGAGGGCAGTTCTGTAATTGCACCTATATAGAAAATCTTTTCTTAGGGAAAGAGGGTTTGTACGGGATATTCTGTATGAAGAAAGGGAGTGATTTCAGGAAGAAACAAAGCGGAAGAACGTGAGCAAGCTTGAAATTCTAGGAAATCCTAGCTATAATAAGTACTCCCTCCGTCCCATTTTGTTTGACCTTTTCGGAGATCCAACTTATTAAGGATTTTCATTTATTGCTTCCTAACTAAATGTATTTTCCTAAATTACTCATATTTACTTTAGAGTATTACAATGAAAACCACATTGGAAGTAGTGTAGAACCAATAGAAACTTTTTATTAATATTAAAAGCAAGGGTAGATTGGGAAACATCAATAAAACTAATAATAAATGAGTCTTAGTTAAAGTAAGTTGACAAACATTTTGGGACTTCCTTAAAAGGAATAACACCCAAACAAAATGGGACGGAGAGAGTAATAACAACACATTGATTTCTTCATCTCTTAAACTTCCATCACTGAAATCTAACTTAAGGGTTTTAACTTCGGTGTTACATAAAATCTAGTTTTTATTTATTCAAATCATAGTTTGAAGTTGTTATTTGTTAAAGGGTTTTGCTTGTATTAGTTTGATGAAGATCTTCTTTATCTTTTACCAAGCAGATTTTGTTCATGGGTTTTGTTGTAGATTTGGAAGAAGCATATTGATCTACCAATTTCATAAAATCTAATTTTCAATAATTTAAATCTAGTTTTCATTGGTTTGAATCTAGTTTTCATTTATTCAAATCAAAAGCATAGTTACTAACCATTGAAGCAATGAATCGAAAATTGTGATTCAAGTTTAATCAATCAATTTCATGAATATCTTATGAATTTCTACTATTAACCTTAATGAGGGTTTTGGATAGCTCTAACTTCTTCTACTTCTTCTTTACTTTTTTTTTGTTGAAGATACTTCTTCTTTACTTGATGGAATTGGTTTGTGGATGTTTAATTAGAATTTGTTCTTTAATGTGGATAGTATTTTTTCTTTTGTATATTTGGAAAGTTTTAGTTTTTGTGAGTATTTTGCATATCTTTGTTGAATATATGTTAAAATTGATACACAATAACACACAATGATCAATGAAAATCTTACTTTAATTACTTATTCTTATGTCATGTTCTTAAATTAGTTAGTATTCTCAAGATGGATTTTGTGTAACTTCCTCAAAATTTCTTTTACTAAGAGTCTGCCCTCCCGGGCGTAAAATCCTGGTTCCGCCCCTGATGCTATGCTAAATTCACATCCACTAAGTCTAAGCTTGATCCAAGAGCTTTTCCTGGTATTTTCCTTGGTTATCCTCATAGTCAAAAGGGCTACAAGGTTCTTAACCTTTCCACTAATCGTATCATCACTTCTCATGATGTTGTTTATAAGGTGGACACTTTTCCAATGGCTGATCTTCCTTCTTCTTCACCGACCATTCGTACTCCTTCTCCATTTATTTGAATCTCGGATGACGACTCTTTCACCTTCTGGCGTCCTGACGATGCCGTCGTTCACCGTCCCGCCAACTTTGTCCCGTCGAACGAGTTCTTTCCTTCCGCCAACACGACTGATCAGTTGGCTTCCTCCGCCGATGTTGTTGTTCCCAACTCCGAGCATCCATCTGTAGGTGCCCCTAACGAGCCCAACAACACCAACTGTTCGGGATCTTCCACGGGTACCCCCGCTTCTTCACAACATCCATCTGTGGGTGCCCTTAACGAGCCCAACAACACCAGTTGTTCGGGCTCTTTTCTGGGAAACCCCGCTTCTTGTACGCTGGTCACCATACCCGCAAATAATCAAGGTCGTCCGACCAGAAATCGCGTTCCTCCGAAACACCTTTCGGGTTATATTTGCACCTCTTCGACTGACTCCACAGTCTGGTTTCCTCGCTGTCATTACATCTCTCGGGATCGTCTCTCTCTGACTCATAGGTCTTTCATTGGTTCAGTTCTTTCTCATACTAAACCCTCCTCCTTCGTCGAGGCTATGGAATCTCCCAATTGGCGTGACGCCATGGCAGCTGAAATCAAGGCTCTGGAATCAAATAATACATGGTCTTTTGTTCCCTTACCACCAGGCAAACGCCTCATTGGCTCCAAATGGGAGTATAAGATTAAGTATCGTTCAAGCGGATCTGTCGAACGTTATAAAGCCCGCTTCGTTGCCAAAGGGTACACTTAGATCGAGGGGTTTGTTTATCATGCCACTTTTGCTCTTGTAGCAAACTTGGTCATTGCCCGTGTTCTTCTCTCTCTTGCCTCCATTAAGGGATGGTCTCTTCATCAAGTGGATGTTAACAACGCCTTTCTCCAAGGCGATCTCGATGAAGAAGTTTTATGAAACCTTCGCCGAGATTTTTGCAAAAGGGGGAGCAACCTGTTTGGCGGTTAAACAAATCCCTTTATGGTCTAAAGCAAGCCTCTCGTCAGTGGTTCGAGAAATTTTCTTCCAAACAATTACAACATGAATTGATCAAGTCCGTTTCCGATTATTCTTTATTCACCTATACATCTAAGAATCTGTCTCTCTATATTCTTGTGTATGTTGATGACATGATCATCACCGGTATTGATGATTCAGCTATTTCCAGATTAAAGTCTTTTCTTCATAAGACGTTCTCCCTCAAAGATCTAAGTCGCCTACAATATTTTTTAGGTATTGATGTTTCACGCTCCTCTCAAGGAATTTTTCTAAGTCAACGACAATATACCCTTGACATTATCGCTGATTCTGGCCTCATTGGTTCCAAACCTTCTCCCTTCCCCAAGGAACAAAAGCTGAACCTTCATAATTCCACTAGAGATCCCATTCCTGATCTATCTATTTATCGTCGCCTTCTCTATCTCACGGTGACTCGGTCGGATATTACTTCTTCGGTAAATTATTTGAGCCATTTTTTACAGTCACCAATTTCCTCGCATCTGGATGCCGCTTATAGGGACCTTCGTTGTCTCAAAGGTTCCCTTGACATTGGTATTTTCCTCTCTGCCAACATCCCACAGTAGTATTTGGATTCTGCGATTCTGATTGCGGTTGTCCGTAGCTCCACTACGGGTTATATTACTTTTTTAGGGTCCAACCTTCTCTTTTGGAAATTCAAGAAATAAACTACTGTCGCTCATTCTTCGGTTGAAGCTAAATATATAGCATTGGCTGACTTGTGAACTCCAATGGCTTCAATATCTCCTTAAAGATTTTTGTGTCCCTCACCCTACTCCTATGGAAGTTCATTGTGACAACCGTGTTGCCCTCCATATTGCTGACAATCCGGTGTTTCATGAACGCACCAAACATATTGAGATCGACCGTCAGTTGGTTCGCGAGAAGATTAATACCAAGTTAATTGCGCCTCGTTTCACTCCATCCAACAAACAACTTGCTGACATACTCACCAAACCGCTAGGTGCAGATGATTTTAAGAAGATTAATTGCAAGTTGGGTATCGTTCCCATTCCCTCTCTAACTTAAGGGGGAGTATTAGAGGTATTGGACCCGACCGTTAGGGTCCGGCCGTTCATACATCCAAAGCCATGCACCGACCATGGGGGAGCCCACCGATCGGTCTCCACCGCCTTCCATACACCGGTCTCCACTTTCTTCTAATTATTTGTATTAGGCTTTCTAATTGTATTATATTTAGGACTCATGTATTTCTATATATACCGACATTGTAAACCAATATGAATAAGCAAAGTTGATTGTATCTTAATATCTCTTCTCGGTAGCTTCTTTTTCTCGTTCTCATCTTGCTCTTGGTTGACTAGAATATTCAAGTTCTATAACTTCACAGAGTATCCGCCTCTCTAGTCAACATTGTTGTCAAGCTTCATGGACTACAAGTGAGGTTTATTCACTATCCTAATGTCATTCGTACTGGATAAAGATATTGAACTTAGGAGATCAAATGAGCTCCTTTCAATGTTGCAAGGTTGAGTATCTCTACATTCTAATCAGAGTAGCACAAAAGAGTATACTCGAAGGACAATTTAAGGTTTTGAGCTCATATGAGTTAAGTCCCCATTAATGATTAGTCTAATTCTCACATAACTATTTTTCTTCACTAACATAGTACTCATTTGGCTAAACAACAAACAACTTTAAGACTAGTAATTTATGTGGATATTTTAGAGAAGTGTTTAGTATACTTAACTAGAGTAAGAGAATATTTATGTTAAAATCACCATTACACTCAAATTTCTTATCCAATTTTTGAAATGCAAGATACAAAAAATATTTCTTCTATATTCCAAACTTAACCTCAGACAACAGTTTGTTACTATCTTGTTTACTCAAATTTTAGGCATTTTTTAGGGTTGCATGGTTGTTAACTTTGTCTGCAAATCAAAGTAATCGGGAGATAGAAAAAAGTTGTTCACAGGGAAACCTCTCCTTCAACGGTGTGCATCATCCGAGGACTCGTCAATAAGCATATAATGAGGTCAGTTATGACATCTCGGAATCGCATTTGTCTAGTATTTCTAACTTCCACCAAAACTAACCGGTTAAGTTTTACTCTTAACAAACTTGGATACGTGAAATCTAACGGAGGTGGCCGAAACCATTCAAAAGTGAGACTTACGTATACATACTTTGAGAGTGAGATCGAATATAAAATACCAAAATAAGTAGAACCCAAGCTAAAATTAATAATCCTAAATTGTTTTAATAAATGATTTAGTTCAACAGTCATTCTTAATAAAACTTGGATCAGACAATAATAGGACATGACCGGCGGAAGATGGCATTGATATTGTGAGACCGCCTGTCCCAAACTCCCTCTGTTTCCGTCCCTAGCTAGTTTCAGTTACTTTGGCATCAAAACTATTATTGCGAGATGGTAATTTTGATGTTGCAGACTGGACTTGCTTCAATGGAGGAAAAGCTCGTTCGTCCTTTTGATAAGCCCGAAATGGTACATTAAGTACTGCAGGAGTTTTCGACTCTGTTCCTTCTTCAATCACTTTTGCCTTCCCTTTCCTACCCTCCTGCACAGAGTTCGATTAGTGTTTCAGTAAGATTTTGTGGTATCAATAGACTTAACTTGGTTAAAGAAATTTCAATTCGATAAAAAGAGGCTTCAAATTAAATCAATGTTACCTTGCTGCGAAAGTCGGTTTCAACTCGATGCTGGCTATGAAGAGAAGAAGGAACGCTGTTGGGAGAAGGTAATAAGAGTCCGCTCGGGTCCCCATTTCGGCCCATTTCTCCTTGTATTTCTACCATACGATCGATAATTTCCAACGTGTTTTTGTTTCCGGATTGAGAAGCAATTACATAACACTTGATATAATCTAGACATAAGAGGTCATGATCAGAGTCTCCACCCAAGTCGTACAAACTTTCTGAAGCCTTGTGGTTTCGGGGACCATGGCATTGGTTTGAAGTGTTCGAGAAGAATTTATATAGTTCATGTTCAACATTATCATCATGTTCAAGAAGGATCTTCCCAAGCTTGTTAGCTGCATAAGCAAAGACACTCCTTATCCTATAGAAATTCCCTGAAAGTGCAACACTTTCATGTCATTCGAATATCATTGGTAAAAAGAAGACTAATGTTGAAATTATGTTATATACTATAAAGTTGTCGACATAATTATTTGCTTCAAATCGAGGTACCATAGAAGAATGGCTATATAGCCATTTTATATAATGTTTCGTCCTACAAGGACGAGTCAGATTGAGACAATGAGAAAAAAAAACACATTCATACCTATACTGATACTTCGTCCAAGGTTGTTATTCTCACTCAATGGATCTACTATGTTAAGATGCATTGGCACAAATGGTAGAGACACAGACTTCTTGTGTTGTACAGATAACGTTTCTGCGCAATTCTTGAGAAACTCTTTACTAAATAGTAATTCTCGCTCATCGATCTTATTAGGTTTTTGAGCTGCCAAATTAAAAAGAGAAAGAACTTGAGAATAGTATGAATTTGGAATTATATTGAACCACGAGAATAGAATAGCAAGTAAAAAAGGGATGGTGTTCTTATTGCTTACCTCCTAGCATGGATTCTGAGATTGGATCATATAAGTTAATGTAGTTCTTTTCATAATCAAAGTTGGTAAAATAATCCAGAAATTTATATAGAACCTGCAAAAAAACTAATTATATGAGAACCATTATTTGAAGGGCCGCTTCTAAAGGCACCCATTTTTTTTACTCTTGGACATCCCTCTTTCTTCGCATCCCTCGGATTGCGGCAGTCCAATGGCACTTGGACTGGGCCTAATCCGTATTGGACTTGAACAGACAGAGTAGGCCCAGGTTGAAGCTCGCGGCGAGTGCCAAGAGAGGGATGAACTAAGAGCAAAAGGACCGAGTGCCCGAGGCACCCTTGTTTTGTTCATTATTTGACTTTTTCTATATGGTGGTCTAACTACTTAAACACCCATTTTTCATTATAGTGAATTTGTATTCTTAAAGAAAATCGTTATACTTACCCATTTTTATGTTTTTTTCCAAAAAAGTTGGTACTGTACTTACCGCTAATGGGGCGTCAAGAGATGCATGGAAAAGCTGGAAGATATACAAAAGCATTATCTCCAAAGCGTAAGTTGAAATAAGAGCATATTGACCACCAAGAACTCGACTTTCGTAATAACACCAAGCTTTAACCAGTAGAATACTCTTCTTGAACAGATGGTCTTTACCGATAATAGAATCAACCTGTTTCAATATATAAAATAAGTTCATACGTATACATATATCAAAGAGGAATTAACTCAACTTTTTTCGAAAGATCTTTGTAAATTTTACCTTGTGCAAAAAGCATAATGAAGAAAGTCCTCTTAATTGATTAAAGGATATGTCTACTACTATACCATCCACACTACATTTCACCAGCTTAACCTGCATAAGTAAGCTTATATAAGATGGTAAAACACTGTGCCTTCTCTTTGTAAATTTCAACCAATGGTCAGAATTGCCATCTAACAGAATAAGTCTTCATCCGTTAAGGAACAAAAATAATAATAATAAAAACAAATCGAAGTAGAAACCTCTAAAACCCTAATAGTTTTCATTCATAATCAAAATCTAATCAAAGTTACAAACTTCAATGCAGTTTCTAGAAAATCGAGTCAGAGAGAGGAGAAGGAAATTAGTGAAGCTTCGTTTCTTCGTCTTTCTCTTCTTCTCTACTTCATCTTCTTTGTTTCTAGATTTTGATGAACATCAGTGAAATTCGTATTCTTTCTCATTTTCTAGAAAATCGGTGGCTTCTTGTGATGTTTCTTCTTACACTCCAGAAAGTTGAAAAGGTGAAGAAGATGAAGATACAGAAGAAAAAGGTGAAGAAGAGACAAACACTAGATTTTATTTAGTGAAAATGAATGGAAATTTTTATTTGCCCCGACAAGGCCAAATTGTGGATGTCATGTATAAATTTGGCCTTGTTGGACCATTCAGACCACTTTTTTGTCGGGTCAAGTAGCAATGTTGAAAATCATTTTTATTTGTTAAAGGTTTTTTTTAAATGAAAAAAAAAATACAAAATAACTAAAAAGTAATTAGAAATATTGTTTTACACACAAGCAACAATTACACGTGTAAACTTTTTATTATTCGATATTTTAGAAAATGACCAGCTTTTCTTTCCTTATTATGTCAAATATATAGACCTAAACAACTATTTTCTAACCATGCATATTGACATATTGTGCAATGGACATACACCCAGGGGCGAGCCCACATAGGGGCCCGTGGGGTCGCATGCCCCCACGACCCTAATGTGACTCGCCTATGTTATACTTCATGTGCTACTATATTATATATTTGTATTTTCGTTATGAAATATCATCCTTTTTTAGCTTAGGTGGTGAAGCAGTGGAGTTACATCGCAAAGGTCAAGGGATCGAAAACCATGCAAACCACATTTTTTTTCTAGAATTTCTACCAACACATTTTTATCTAGAGTGCCTACTACTTAGATTAGTTGAAATTGTTCATTAAAAATATATTATGAAGGGCATGTTCCGCTTAAAATTGGTTCTAATTAATTGAGATAACTCAATTTTGACCTACTCAAAGTCACCAACTAAATAAAATGGCATCCAAGAGATGATGAGTATTTTAAACAACTCCTTTAATATTGATGTGATTTGTATTTTAAACTTCAAAATTGTTTTTTTTACATTTTTTTGTCATAGTAAATATGTTAATAGAAAGAAAACTTTTTCATCTTTTCTTCCATTACGATCACTTCCTCTTCATCACCTACCATCGTTTCTTCTTAATCTTCACCAATATCTTTTCATCCCCTCCTTTGTTTTTTATTTCAATATCTTTTGGGAGTCCAGTTGGGGGAAGATCCTTGAACCATATTGATGAGAAATTTTGAAATTACTTGTTATGCATCAAAATTACTATAGAATATCTAAATTATAAATAAAATTTTGTTGAATTTGCTTCCCGATTCTAGCTTAATCGCGTACTATGAAATTCTTTCATTAGCTATAATAAAAAGGTGCCCCCACTCATAAAAATTTCTGGCTTCGCCACTGCATACACCCAATGTAATTTGAAACCATAGGAAATTATTGAAGGTTGATTTTTGTGATGTTCAACTTTATACAAAAAGTTTGATTGTGCCCTAGTTAGAGAGATCCAGAGTGATTCCAAGTAGGGGTTTAAAAGCCCCTTAAAAGTGTTATGTACGTTTCTCCTTTTTGAAGGGATACTTTGCTAGACCCGGGCAGATTTAGAGGGAACAATACCTCTGCTTTAATTTGTTGCAGATCACGGACATGAAACCTCGAATGCACATTATGCTCTTCCCTTCTTAGCAAAATATAAACATCGTCCATCAAATTTTCTTCAACACTTTGACTGCTAAGTATCGTCAAATCAATATCGCCATCTTTAAGATAGGTCTTTAGTGGTACGGATCCAAATGGAAAGACCTGTCCATTTATAAATAAGTCAAATAATATATCCAAATGAAAAGACATGGTCGTAAATAACTAAATAAATAACTAAATAAATATTTCGTTGTAGTTTTCTTCTCTTGAATTAGAGTTGAATCAGATGTTAGATCCATTTCTATATATATTTCAATAGACTCGTTATAATTTTATAAAAGCAATACTGAGATTCAAGAGTTGTCTTAATTTATATGTGATTGGCTTGTATGATTCTTGTAAATTACTTGGCTCTTAGATCTACTACAAAAACTATGAAATAGGGATTCTTCTATGTGTGGAAGATCGATAAGTCTAACACAATATGTGGCTTCTAATCTATTCACTTCCTTTGCCCTTAGGTGACATTACGAGAAAAGAATTATTGTGCTTTTCGATGCATTGACACGGGTGACTCAATTTATTCGTTAGATTAAGTTGCACTTTTAATCTGGGACTCTACTCCTTCATGTTAGTAGTTGGATTTGTTCCATTTAACCTTATGGTGTGTTTGGATGAAAGAATGATGAATCTAAAGATTAATGAGTCCTTCGGATTCAGAGTCTAAATTATTTTTTTTGATTTGTTTCGTAACTAGTAAGAATCTAAAAATTCATGTTCTAAAGATTCATGAGTTCAAATATGTTTTGAGTTATGATAGTGTTTTTTTATTTGTTTTTAACTCGTATGATGATGTTTTTTTCATCTATTTTGATATATACTTGTTGGTTTTTTATATATGTATGTGATGTTTTTTTTATTTGTTTTGCTCATTACAAACTTTTGTTTGCTCATTGCAAACTTTAGTTTGGTAGGGGCAACTGTTGTTTGTTCGATGCAAATAGTTGAACCAATAAGACAAACATGTTGTCTGTAAAAACAATGAAAATAGAAAAAGAAAAAAATATTTACAATTTGTTCAAGACTGAAAGTAACTAAATTAACCACACATATACATACGGTACTAATGAAAATTTGTCCGCCGGAACTAGAATGTAGAGAAAGAAAAACACGTTTATTGGGTTGGAGACGAAACAACTAGGATTTATAGGCAAGATCGACTCGTAATTTTTAAATTTGCGATTACATTTTCGGAATTATGATATTCTGGTGACATTTTTCGCCATTACCAATTATCTTTTTTTTGGGTCAACCAGCCATCGGCCCAATAACAAAAAAACATGATAGATTCCAAAAGAACAGCAATATGTGTCTGTCTTTATTTTTCTTCTAACTTCTCAATGAAAAAGTATAACTTAAATTAGTATAGATTTAAAAATTGAAGGAACAAAAGACTAGTGATATATAAGAAAAAGAAGTGGCTACCTGAACTCCAAGATTAGTTCTAATTAGATTTTTCAAGAATGTGACTATAGCCCTCCTAAATTCCTCACTCTCAGCAGTGGGTTGAATTTTGGATATGATCTTCCCAATTGTTCTCTCTGCTTCCTGAGAAGGGTTCTTTTTGCTCCGTAATGACTCTGAACTGGAAATAGTCGACATTATGGGGAATGGGGGATTGAAGTTTTTAGGAGACTTTGGAGACTTTGGAGATGAACTACAAGAACCCTAAATGTGAAAATGGCTTTGGAAGCTGGGGCTATATATATAGATACAGATAGAACTTGAGAAATGTATTTCTTTCATTAATTAAGAATCCTTTTTGAGATTATTTTTTAATTAATTAGGTTTATTTTCTCAAGCGGCAAAGATATGCCGTGAAGATTTTCTTTGTAAAGGGGCATCTAAAGAAGAAATAATTTAACTATCCGTCATTCTTTTGGTTTCAGTTATCTAGCTTTTGTTTTTTTCCTTTTTCTCAAAATTTGAAATATATTTGTCGTTATGACTATTACAATTTGGATACTCTTTCAAATCAATGTATTGTGCTAAGAAAGGAAGAAATAATTTGTTGTAATATGAAATGATTCAAACTTCAAACTATCCGTACGTTCTTTCAGCTTCAGTTATCTCGATTTTTTTTCCTTTTCTTCAAAAAACTGAAATACTTTTGTCCTTATGACACTTACAATATGGAAAGCTCTTTTAAAAAATTTATAAGGTTGCACGTAAAGAAGAAATAATTTATTGTAAAATAAAATTATTCAAACTTCAAAGTATCCGTACATTCTTTTAGTTTCAATTATCTCGATCTTCTTTTTTCCTTTTTTTCTCAAAAACTTAAATATATTGGTCGTTGTACACTTGCAGTTTCGGAAACTCCTTTAAATCAATTTAATTGTAAGGGGCCGTGTAAAGAAGACATTATTAAAAATCAAATTATTCAAACTGACCGTACATTTTTTTGGTTTTAGTTATCGATCTTCATTTTCTTTTTTCCTTAAAAACTGAAATATATTTGTCGTTGTGACACTTGCAGTTTGGGAAACTCCTTAAAAACCCTAAATCTAAAAATGACGGTTTCGATGTGCCGTGAAGATTTTCTTTGTAAAGGGTCATGTAAAGAAGAAATAATTTAACTTTTCAAGTTTTGAGAAAAAAGAATAAAACAAAACCGAGATAACTAAAACCAAAAGAATGTATTTGTTGTTATGACGGTTGCAGTTTGGATACTCTTTTAAATCAATTTATTGTAAGGTTCCAGGTAAAGAAGAAATAATTTATTGTAAAATCAAATGATTCAAACTTCAAACTATCCGTACATTCTTTTTGTTTCAGTTATCTCGATCTTCTTTTTTCCTTTTTTTCTCAAAAACTTAAATATATTGGTCGTTGTGACACTTGCAGTTTCGGAAACTCCTTTAAATCAATTTAATTGTAAAGGGCCGTGTAAAGAAGACATTATTTAAAATCAAATGATTCAAACTTCAAACTGTCCATACATTTTTTTGGTTTTAGTTATCGATCTTCATTTTCTTTTTTCCTTAAAAACTGAAATATATTTGTCGTTGTGACACTTGCAGTTTCGGAAACTCCTTTAAAATCCTAAATCTAAAAATGACGGTTTGGATGTGCCGTGAAGATTTTCTTTGTAAAGGGTCAAGTAAAGAAGAAATAATTTAACTTTTCAAGTTTTGAGAAAAAGGAATAAAACAAAACCGAGATAACTAAAACCAAAAGAATGTATTTGTCGTTATGACGGTTGCAGTTTGGAAACTCTTTTAAATCAATTTATTGTAAGGTTCCACGTAAAGAAGAAATAATTTATTGTAAAATCAAATGATTCAAACTTCAAACTATCCTTACATTCTTTTTGTTTCAGTTATCTCGATCTTCTTTTTTCCTTTTTTTTCTCAAAAATTTAAATATATTGGTCGTTGTACACTTGCAGTTTCGGAAACTCCTTTAAATCAATTTAATTGTAAGGGGTCATGTAAAGAAGACATTATTTAAAATCAAATGATTCAAACTTCAAACTGTCCGTACATTATTTTGGTTTTAGTTATCGATCTTCATTTTTCTTTTTTCCTTAAAAACTGAAATATATTTGTCGTTGTGACACTTGCAGTTTGGGAAACTCCTTTAGAACCCAAAATCTAAAAATGGCGGTTGCAATTTGGATTTGTCGTGAAGATTTTCTTTGTAAAGGGTCGTGTAAAGAAGAAATGATTTAACTTTTCAAGTTTTGGAAAAAAGAAATAAAACAAAACCAAGATAACTGAAACCAAAGGAATGTATTTGTCGTTATGACGGTTACAGTTTGGATACTGATGTAGAGACGTGATGGACGGTTGCAGTTTGGGAAACTCCTTAAAAACTGTCCGTACATTTTTTTGGTTTTAGTTATCGATCTTCATTTTTCTTTTTTCCTTAAAAACTGAAATATATTTGTCGTTGTGACACTTGCAGTTTGGGAAACTCCTTTAGAACCCAAAATCTAAAAATGACGGTTGCAATTTGGATGTGTCGACGTCAGGGACGGAACTAGGAGTAGTAGTCAAGGGGGGCCGAACCAAAAAAAAAAAATTGAAAAATCCAAGCCTATGTGCTCGAACTGAAGTCTCTCACGTCCAATACTCAGACCTCTACCATCTCACCCACGCTAAATATCTATTATATGTATGACTCGAACTTTATATATGTGATAAATCAGAAAGCAAGCAGCATTTCTAAAACAATTTACGGCAAGTCAAGGGGGGCCATGGCCCCCTTTGGCCTGCATGTAGATCCGTCCCTGTGTGTCGTGAAGATTTTCTTTGTAAAGGGTCGTGTAAAGAATAAAAAATTTAACTTTTCAAGTTTTGGAAAAAAGGAATAAAACAAAACCGAGATAACTGAAACCAAAGAAATGTATTTGTCGTTATGACGGTTGAAGTTTGGATACTCTTTTAATTCAATTTATTGTAAGGTGCCACCTAAAGAAGAAATAACTTATTGTACAATGAAATGATTCAAACTTCAAACTATCCGTACATTCTTTTTGTTTCAGTTATCTCGATCTTCTTTTTTCCTTTTTTTTCTCAAAAACTTAAATATATTGGTCGTTGTACACTTGCAGTTTCGGAAACTCCTTTAAATCAATTTAATTGTAAGGGGCCGTGTAAAGAAGACATTATGTAAAATCAAATGATTCAAACTTCAAACTGTCCGTACATTTTTTTTAGTTTTAGTTATCGATCTTCATTTTTCTTTTTTCCTTAAAAACTGAAATATATTTGTCGTCGTGACACTTGCAGTTTGGGAAACTCCTTTAGAACCCTACATCTAAAAATGACGGTTGCAATTTGGATGTGTGGTGAAGATTTTCTTTGTAAAGGGTCGTGTAAAGAAGAAATAATTTAACTTTTCAAGATTTGGAAAAAAGGAATAAAACAAAACCGAGATAACTGAAACCAAAGGAATGTATTTGTCGTTATGACGATTGCAGTTTGGATACTCTTGTAAATCAATTTATTGTAAGGTGCCACATAAAGAAGAAATAACTTATTGTAAAATCAAATTATTCAAACTTCAAACTATCCGTACATTCTTTTTGTTTCAGTTATCTCGATCTTCTTTTTTCCTTTTTTCTCAAAAACTTAAATATATTTGTCGTTGTGACACTTGCAGTTTCGGAAACTCCTTTAAATCAATTTAATTGTAAGGGGTCGTGGAAAAAGACATAATTTAAAATCAAATGATTCAAACTATCCGTACATTTTTTGGGTTTTAGTTATGGACCTTCATTTTTCCTTTTTCCTCAAAAAATGAAATATATTGACACTTGCAGTTTGGGAAACTCCTTTAAATCAATTTAATTGTAAGGGGTCATGTAAAATTCAAAGTACATTCTTTTGATTTCAGTTATCCCGATCTTCTTTTTTCCTTTTTCTAGAATAATGAAATATATTAATTGTTGTGTCACTTAGAGTTTGGGAAACTCCTTAAATGAGCGATTAAAAAAACTACGAAACACGGATACATACATATTCGATAATGAATAAAGTTGTATTAAGGGGTGGTGTGTTAGCTTGTACCAACTTCCATAATAATGCAATGCTACACCAATTTGGGTTCTCCTTTGGTCTCACTGGGTTATTTTAGTATGTTCTCTAAACGTCATCAACATTAGAGCATCTCCAATGCAAGACTCAAGAAAAACTCTAAAAATCCTATGTGTCAAGTGTGAAGAATTGATCTCTAAATGGTCTCTTTCCTATTTGGCCATTTAGAGACACTCTATTTCAAAACCTTCTCCAATGCAACACTCAAGAAAAACTCTAAAAACCTATATTTTAGTTTAAAACTAATTGATTTGCTTAGGTGGCACTTAGAGAAACTCAAGAGGACACTCTAAACTTAGAGTGTCCTCTTAAGGACATCTATAATGAATCTTGACACATCACTTTAGAGATTCATGTTGAGTTTTGCATTGGAGATGGATTTTAGAGAAAAATTCAAAAAAATTCTATGTGACACTATAAGACTTTAGAGTCTGAGTGTTGCATTGGAGATGCTCTTAGTTCCAGGGTTTACCACATTTACCTAACCAAAATGGTAGATCAAGTAATCAACTCACCATCACGAGTAAGTCAACAAATATTGGCATTTTCAGTTATTGGTTCAAATCTTAGTACAAATTCTAATAATGTATTACCACTGTCTAACAGTTGGACACCCCGAGACCATCCTTACATTAAAATCAACACTGATACCTTATTTACTGACGCAGATAAACTCATTGATATAGGCATAATAATTTTTGGGTTCCTAGTCCAAAAATCTACACCTACACACACATTTAGTCCACCCTAATGCTAACATAGGATTTTAAGCCAAAATAATAAGGGTTATTTCCCTAATAGCCCCCAACTTAATGACCGGTTTCCTGCCTAGCCACATACTTTATCAAAAATACTCAGATGACTCCTTTTTTTACATTCCGTTATAATACCGTTACTTAGTCATCATTTCTCTCTCTCTTCCATCTCATTACCTCTCTCTGCCACCTCACCTTATCGCCACCTCATCATCTTCACCGGCGAAGGTCGCCGTCATTAAAAAAAAAAATTTCTTCTCTCCTCTCTCTAAAAAAAATAGAGAGAGAGAGATGAGAGAAGAAAAAAAAGTTTTTTTTTTAATGAAGGTCGCCGGCCGGAAAATTTGCTGGGCGGCGACCTTCGCGCGGTGAAGATGATGAGGTGGCAGAGAGAGGTAATGAGATGGAAGAGAGAGAAATGATGACTAGGTAACGGTGTTATAACGGAATCTAAAAAAGGGGGTCATCTGGGTATTTTTTATAAAGTAGGGGGCTAGGCAGGAAACCGGTCACAAAGTTGGGGGCTATTTGTGAAATAAGCCAAATAATAATTATAATGGATATTTAGTCCAAATTGACCCATCTCTATAGAAAAACAGATCTCTATCATTTCTATTTAATCATAATACCGATTATAACCTTTTATATATGGAAAACCCCACTTTTAAAAACCAATCGCTAAAATTCTCTTTCTTTTTTTTTCTCAGATTTTTCGAATAATTTCAAAATTACTATCGGTTTCGCAATATACACGTTATTTAGTATCAATTACGTATATTTCTACAACAACACACATTTAGTATAGTTAAAGTATATCTAGATGTCAAAGTTACTGTGTTTTTCTTTTTATTGATTCTTGTTTTGTTTCATAAATAACGTGTTATTTATTGGTAAAGTTTCATACTTTATTTCATTTTTTTTATATGTATCATACATAACACATCATGTATCAACAATGTTTCTTCCAAAAGGGAAAGGACTAAATCCTATTTTCTGGTAAGATTGAACCTTAATCCCTTTTTGAATTTTATTATTTTGGGCCTAAAACCCGTCGATTGTTAATGATTTTCAGACAAAGTTTATTACAACAAAAACAATTCAAATTAGAGCCAGGTCAATAGAGGAAAGTGAAATCAAGATAATATTATCAGCAGTTCAATGGGCAAAAGAACACAAGTACAAATTTGTCAAAGTTGGAAGCGATAACCAAGGAATTATTCGGTACCTCCAAGGACATCAAATCGAACAACACTGACAAGTGCTTCCTTATATGCAGAAGATCAAGACACTCATTCCATGTTTTCACAACATCAAGTTTGGCCACATAAGGCGCAACAATAATATCTCGACGAATGCCCTAGTTAAATGGGCAAGGAAACACAATTGTAATCGCACGTGGTTATATATTCCTTCCTCTATCTATCATTTGTATAACCTCATACTTTTATTTATTAATATTAGGTCTCTATATGAAAAAAGAATAATCAACAATTGTCAAGTCCTTCTTGCTGAGGATGACTTGTTGTTGCTTGTAACTCCACCACGTGAACTTATTGGATGCTCTTATTTGAACTGTTTATATTTTGAGCTCTTTATTAGTATTAGTTTTTGTAATCTTTTATTAAAGTGTCGTTTAACAACACAAAAATAAATAGTAGTTTTTATAGTGTTGGCCAATAAATCGTGTCGGTCCGGAAACAACCGGCACAAAACGACGCGTGCCTTGCTGACCCGTCACGGGTCAAACGAGCCGTGGCCCGGGATTCTAAACTCCCAGATCCTTCAACCACGATATGCTAGGAACAAGAAACACAACTAGCCACGCCCGTCGCGTTCCTAACCCGTCAAGCCACGCTAACCTGTTAGAAACGGATAATTATTTTACAAAATATTATTGTCATTTTGTTGAAGGTAGTTATTAATTAATAAAACAAACGTGGATTCTAAAATTTAAACAAATCAACGTTTGACTTGAAAAATATTTATGGTGTGTTTGGATGACGGAATCATGAATCCTGGATTCATGAGTCCAAGTAATATTTTTTGGTTCGTTTGGCAACTAATAAGAATCCTATGATTTATTATTATTATTGAAGTTTTCTTTCACGAAAATCTTTTTTTTCTCGTAAACCTTTTTTCTCGAGCATCGTTTTTTCTTTTGGGAAAAATACGGTCTCTATCAAGCAAAAAAATTTTTATAAAATTTCAGTTTTCGAAAAAATATTTTTCGAGAAAAAAACAACTTTTCAGAAAAAAAACGGATTTGGAGGAAAAACAAGGGAAAATCTGTTTTTAGGAAAAAAATTGGATATTCGAAAAAAAACTATTTGGGGAAGAATCGATTTTCGGGGGAAAAAATGGTTGTCGGGAAAATCAGATTTTGGAAAAAAAAAATGATTTTTGAAGAAAAAATGATTTTTGGGGGAAAAATTAATTTTAGGAAAAAAATATAATTTTTGAAAAATAAAATATTTTTGAAATTTAAAATAATTATTTTGTAGAAGGAAATATTTTTTCTTTGATTTTAAGTTTGAAATTTAGATTTATTAATCCAAAATCCTAGCAAATCCTAGGGGGTAGGTAGGGGTGGGAATCGGTCCGGACCGGTCGGTATCGGACTCTAACTTCATCGAACCGGTCGACTCGGACATAAACTGTTGGTGACCACCTATTTACTTGGGCGGACTCGGACGGTCACTCTCAAAAATTCTTTGTCCATTGACCGTCCAAGACCGTTTATTTTACCGGTCCAGTCGGACACCGGACGGTCTCGGTCCTGACTTTCCAATAAATTTACTTAATTCAGAACTTTATTTTTATTACCACAAACAAAATTACTTACAAATGAAGATGTTTAGCCAAGAAATCAAAAGTAAATATAAAAAAGAAAAAACACAGTTGATCATCATTTGACAAGATATAATTAAGCCATTCACTAATATTTGGTCTTCCAGAGGACTATATGACTATAGCCAACAAACATCATATATTATATGTCTATAAAATTCAATGGTCAACTTCTAAAAATGAGGACAGTTTAGTCGGTCAACCTATTCGGTCACTCGTACCGGTCGGTCAGCGGTCGGTCCTTCGACATAAAATTTTGACCGTGACCGTCCGCCAATTCTTTCGGGCCGGTCGGACACTGACCGTTATGACCATCGGGTGTCCATGGACACTTTTTATCTCGGTCGAACGGGTCGGATAGCGGTCTTCCGGATCTTTTTCCCACCCCTAGGGGTAGGGTGGGATTTTGGTCCAATACAAATTTTGGAATTAGGAATCCTTAGGATTCAAGAGTCCTAGGATTCCTGGTAGCCAAACAGACCAAGGATTCATGATTCCTACCAAATCCCACTTTCGATAGGAATCCTACTTAGGAATTCTGCAACCAAACACATTATTAGTGCTTTCTTTTGTTACTTGTTTTGTTTACAAATAAATAAATAAATAAATCATGAATGGATCGGCAATAGCTGCGTTATGAACCACGACCCGACACAGCAACGACCGGAACCGTCACGGCAACGGCTGGGCCATTGCAATGAGGTGTTTCCGTGCCCAGACCTTTGTAGTATGGACACAGCTCACAGTCGTCCCTGTCGTGGTCGTGGGGTGTCTAACACGTCAAGACTGCCAAACGGGCCGTGTCGCCACGACACGGCCTGGTGGCCACCGCTAGTTTGTTACTCTTTTCAGCAGACAATTAAACAGAAAAATTAGTCAGGCATCACGAAAATTTTCAATTTTACTTGAGTTTGATTTTCCTTCAAGTTTAGTCTTTTTCCCTTTTGAATTTAAGGTCAACATATGCATGAATTTAAGTATTTAACTAACAAAAATCTTTTTATTATTTGCTTTCCACCACATCAAACCCTACAACAGATAGCGAACGGTAACACCAAAAAGTGCTAGGCATGTAACATCAAAGACTGATTGGAATGCAGTTACGAGTGGCGCGAAGAAAAATAACTCGAGCTTTAGTTGACGGGCAAAGGACTAATATATGCCCAGGCGACTCGTCCATCCTTTTGCTTAAGAAACATCTATTAACCAGATGATCTTCCGTTTCATCAGGTCGTCGATCATTAATTGAAGTTTTTGTGGGTCAGTGCTTTGAAAGATTACAAAAGTATCTCTTCACGAGTTCATTCGTATAAGGATGTCGGTCAGTGTTTTGGAATTCCTCCGAGATATAAGGCTCTGGATAGCGAGGCGACTCCTAAGCTGTCACCTAGTCCCGACAATCGGAATGCACCTTAGACCGTCAAGAAGACTTATGTAACATCCCATGTTTTCCGCAAGAGAAAATAAAAAACAAAAAGTAAATTAATTTTGCTGGCCACTTTATTGGCTGACGTAGAACCCCATGCAATTTAAATGCTTTATAACCGGCCAAAGTCCAACTCACTTTTCACCCACTTTTCATCCCACGCCATTTCCACCAGTAACACTAAATACGCGGTTATTTCAAAAAAAAAAAAAAAAAACACTAAATACTCGGTTGAAGGTCAATTTATGGTTTTAAATCTCGATTTTCTCGGTCCAATTAGTTTGTCGTTCGGAGTGGAATTATGTGCCGTTTCTTTCAGATAATTCTATTCGATTCGTTCTACATATCTAACAGTTTAGAATTTTCAATTTCGTCTAAATTTGATGGTTTTATTGATGGTTATATCGATAACTGTATAGTTATACTAATTTCATTTGGGTTCAAAATTTGGAGCTATTTAGACAATTATTATTCAATTTCTTCGAATGATTTGTGTTCAGAAACATGTTTAGGAGATTGTAGACTATTTTGGGGTGTCCAAATATAGACAGGGTGCTGCCGAATTATTTTAGTGCTCGAACTTCATATTTGGAATAGTTTGGAAATGAATTTGAATAAAGATAGTTACCCGAATTTTGTCATATTTCATACGAATGGACAATTTCAGTTATAGATTTATATTGTGGGGTTCATTATATGATTTATCAGTTTATGAAGACTCTGAAATGTAAAATAGAGTTTATGAGAAGTCGATTGGTTGGTGTATGTATTTCAAGTATTTAGTGGGCATATGTATGAAGTTAGAGATCGATTTAGTTATATTTGAAGTCTTCCGAATTTAGCGAATTTGCTCTTGTTTTAAAATTTTCATCCTTTTCTTTTAATTATTGTTATGCTGTGAGAAGGTTCTTATCGAAGAACCTATTGTTTCTATTCGGTGTTTTTGGTTATTCTTTCTTATCCCAGAGTATGCGAATGAGGAGGAATAAGGTCGTCTGGTAGTTGGGAGGTCTTTGGTGATGCAAGGATTGAGGTAGGGGTTCTGAATCCTTTATCCAGCATGGTTTTATAGATAATGAATATGTTAGATTCTATAGTTATATATGCGCCATTATAACTAGAGTTTAGGTAGCATGAAACTCGATTTATGTGATGAACTAAAATATGGCTGAATCGTTTTACTGCAATATGAGAAATGTTTTCGAACTGTTTTTACTATGATTGTGAACTAGTTGGGATTTTCTTGTATGTACTCGACTGCGGATTATGTCAACATACGGGCATGTAGCCATTGAGGGTAGGATGACATTTGGACACGGTTGTGACCCGTGTGAGACCGGTGAGGTGGGCGACACTAGTCATGAGACTTGTGGGAGTAGAGTGCTTCACTTGCTGGCCATTGGTACTCGTGCCTCCAGTTCGAGGCTCAAGGACGTACACCTGACCGCTCGCCTAGGAGGTGACATTGATTGGGAATCCCTCTACTTTGTGTGTGATATGGCTATTGGTTGTTCCACTTCCGTGTTTGATAAGATAGTGATATGAATGAGAAAATGGGTTTTGAGATTGAATGAGAGTATTGGTTTTGAGATTTGAACGTAACTGATTTTGAAAGATTGATTAGTTGCATAACAGGGTAACGAAGAGAATGAGGTTCAGGTCCTTCCATGGATATTAGGGGGCGGCTCTCTTATTCGAACTCGGTGATCTAAAACGTAAGGTATATGTGTATCATGAGGTAAACTCTTCAATGATTGCGAAGTCTCTTAGTGGGAGAGGGGCTTACCGGCTAGAGGTAAGTCTCTTTCTCGATGAGACGTTAGTGCATTAGCTAGTGCCTAAATGGGTTGGTACTATCTAACGCACTCTAGACTCTCCTGAGGAACTCTCCTCTTAATTGGGAGTGCACCAATGTTGGGCAGCTAATCAGTGCTATTGATTGCTAGATTTAAGGAAAACGTTTTATATATAGTATATATAGTAACAGGTTTGATAAATCGTTTTGTCATTATGTTTAGAACTTATTAAATGAACTTTAGAAAACGTGATGGGTTTTGGATTGGTCTTCTACCAGAATAACTCGTATCGGTGAGTATTCTGTCCCCCTACCAGTTGTTAGTGTGCAGGTGCTTTGTCGTAGCCTCGAGGGGAAGTTGTATTCCAGCCGGTGATCTTGTCTGAAGAGGCTAATAGCGTTGCGTCGTTTTCTTTGGTTTTCGTTTATTGGCTTTTCGGTATTCTCAAGTCATGTATTTATTGCAGAAACCAAACTCTAATATGTATATAAGTAACACTTAGAGTTGTTTATAGATTGTATCGATTTATATGAAGCATTTATATTTTTGTGGTTCAGGTTTCGACCCGAAACTGAGTTGGGTTTGTGTAGCTTCCGCTCGATAGTTTATTTTTTGCGTACGCGAATGTATGGTTTGCATGACAGGTTTTACAAGTGCGACCGGTTCGATTTACAGAGGGGACTCTGCCGGATTTTTGTCTCGTCTGTGAATTGCCGGGCGTCGTGGTCGTGTCTATTTTGGGACACGGGGCGTCACAACTTATGCTTCCCACGATATTGGCCGGCAGTTGGCTAAGTTGATCATTGTGTTGCCTAGTAAGTTGACCTCTCGCACTATTTTTTTTTTTACTTGCCTCGTAGTATTCCTGCTTGATACAAATAAGTTTACTTTTGTACGTGCAGCTGAAGTTCCCAAAACATACAAGAAAATGAATATTAAGATGACTATTGGGGAGTCATCACAACCCAAGCAAGTCAACTAGTGGGCGTGCTCATTCTTTGAAAGACCATGCTGTTCCATCCATGCTTACAGATCTACCATCCGGCACTCAAGTAACAAATGTCTCACAGATTGAGGCTATACTTCCGGAAGATCCCTTTGGTGCTAAGAGTTATTCTGCAACCTTTCCTAAAAGTCTTACAGAATGCTTTTGAGAAGGTCCCTGATGCAGAGGAAGTTAGTAGACCAGCTCTGGTCGTTTTCCACGAATAGCGGGTCCTTCTATTCTTTATTTTTGGGGAAATGTCCTTTGCCAGGCCTGTTGTATCATCTTCTTCTCCCGACCGAGCCGGTTATTAGAGAGAAGTACCTCGAAGTAGATCTCGAGGAACCATTCGAACAGGGATACAGCCAGACAAATAAGATTTGTTAGAGAAATCTTCGAAAGCATGACCGAAACTTTGACTTCCCTGATTCGCTTTGTTGCCATTACTTAAGTGCCAAAACTCTAGTTTGCCTTTATTCTTCGAGTTGTTATGCTCACAGAAGGTTGTCGTTTTTTGCAGCGTGACAAATACTTTTCGGACCTGAAAGCGTTAGAGCTACTACAAAGTCTTTCATATAAAGGGACGAGTTGATCATAAGAATAAGACGGGAAACTCATATAAATGAATTACAAAGTCTTCATACCTATAACTACTACAATCAAGATGACAACCAGAGTTAAAGATGATTTGGTGGACAATGTCGTGTGGTAGAAGTACCGAAGCTAGATGCATATGAGGTAACAGTCAATTTAGAAAGGAACAAAATTTGTTGGCACGGTATGGAAATTTCTCATAAGAGTGTTGTCAGAAAGACTTGATGGAATTTCATTGACCTGAAATAACTATAGAGAACACTTAACACAGCATAAACCCACCTCCTCTGTTTCTCACACTCCCACACCACAATACACAAACTTCTGTATAAAACCTTATCTCCTCTCTGAGTTGTTTCATCTAAAATACTTTACAAGCTTTTCTATGGCTTCCTAGGTCTCCAAATTTCCATTTCTTTTGCCTAGTAGACGTATCCACCCTTTCCCGACAATAGATTCAGGAAAATGATATCTCAGTGTCTCTTCTAAGGGCGATTTCATCAGCTACTATTTGGAATCAAAGGTTGTGATGGCCGCCTCTCCTCACTTACCTGAGCGCTGGAGGTCTTCTGAAGAGAACGGTATTGCAGCCGGACACTCTCTCCGCTTCCAAGAATTTTCAAAAGGTACCTAATAGACGACCAAAGGAAAAGAATTATGATAGTTGGTTAATTAAAGAGTGTATGCTGAAACATAGACATAATAAATTTGAAATTTGGAAAAGAAATTGCATCCGAACTTCAGCATTTACATAAAAGATCAAAGCTATGTAGGTGAAAAATTCACATTATTAGTTATGTTTCAAATCTATAAACCTTCACTCTATTTTGTTAAATTTCATATGAGCCAAGTAGAAAGTAGTCCACGTGATAGAACTCACCAAGGCATACACGGGGAAGCAAAAATTTAACAAATTATCTCTGGATACCGTTTACAGAGCAGAGACCCCTTATGTCATATAACCCAACATCAGAACTCTTACATCATGTATACACTATTTAATAAAAATGAAGCAAACCAACATGAATGAGTATTAAGTTATCGTTATCAAGACAACTTAGATTATGGTAAACTCTACTAACTCACCAGCCATTTAGGCACTGTGATGTTATGATTGCTTCTCTTCCAACAAACTTATCTGGAGTTCTCCTATTTCCCTGCACATCTCAATTTGCCTTCAGCACTTGCACAGAAAAACGTAGTTTCATTAAAAAAAAACGTGTTCTGGTACTCACCTTAATTACCACTCTTTCATTAATGCTGAATGGATATTGGACAACCCTATGATGCATCCGGCTCTCACCCTCAGTATTTACCTCCTCATTGTCCTGAAGAAAATTCAATATTATGTTTATTTACTGACAAAAACTTTGGTAAAATTTTGAGTAATTATTTGTTTTCGTAATGTTCTCTTATTCCCAGTTAGAAATAGGACGTATGTGACCTTGAGACCTTCACATGACTCTTTACCCCAAGGAAAAAAGAACTCCTTTCAGACACAGTTGATTCAGTCAATTCACAACAGAGGGCTTGGAGGGGAGAGAATTTGAAAATAGCCAAGGCAGCTGACTCTTAAAAGCTGTTCGCTATATCTTCTCCCAAGCCTACCAAACAACCCTCTCACTTCCACACATGGGGCAGAAAATTTATTGTGATCTTTGCAGCATTTGTTAACGTCCTCCATTGTGATAACAAAGTAAGATGCCTATTAATTACTTCATAACATGCATGGACACAGATTTTATTTTTCAATTAGACAGAATGTCAGCCCTAGTTGAAAAAGAAATTGACCTCTCACAAATTTAGTAAGTTTTCAAGGAAATTGGAGCTTATACCCTATTTAGCCTCTTTGCTGAATCAACGAGTTCACCAACTTCTCTTCGGCGCCTCCGTTGAGCGGCATTGTGGAAAAGTCTACGGTCATCCTCATGCTTCACAGCTGCAGCAGCAGCTCTCAAAGCTGCACACATATTAGTTTCAGTTGGAGGCAAGGGTTAACAGTTGCACATCAGAAAAGTCGAAAATAAATAATAGGAACTACTGAACTACCATGATTAGGAATTAAACACCCATTCTCAATTTCTGCATGGCAGAAGCTACATCTGGACTGCAAACCAAACAAGTGAACATTAATTATCTATATTCATGTTCTTAGTTTTATTTTTCACAATGAAATGAAATCTCCAAATAAAAGAAGTAAATGTCAAGCAACGTATTAGAGAAGACATCACATTGAACCAGAAAATGGAAAACGGGACAACAGGAATTCAGACGATCTTTAAATGCCATAAGCCCATATTCACACGCAGTACTATACATTTGCCCGCTTATCTTCTTTAGTTGTTTAACAAAACAGAAAAACATGTAGGCAATGCAATTTAATAAAAGTATCTGCAAGCACAAAGATTTTTCTGACATTGTCTGAGCTACAAAGACTCCGCGAAACAAAACCAAACACTACTAACAGAGGAGCATAACAGGAGTATTTCCAATCCATCCACGCCAGAAACTGGATCCCTAATGCCGCAAGAATCTTGGTGCGAGCTAGCTTATGTGATCACATGTAATCCACACACCACCAATGGTTTAAGCAGTAGGCAGCAAAGTAGTTGCCTGTCAGAAACTATCTTATCTTAGCCAAGTTTAGACACTGGTTCCATGCTAAAAAGTGTAGGAGTTTAGGTTGTACCAAGAGTGAAAGGTTATGTGCTTTTTGACTCTGTTTTCTCTGGAATTATAATATTGTTGAATATTGATGTTCTTTTATCCTCTTAATGATTACTGTATTCATTGCATCATTGTTGTGAACTGATTGTTGAATGCAATCAGCATAGAAGCACAGAAAGAATAAATATCATCACAGATCAATTGAGATGATATTTATTTCACACATAATGAAGAGGTGAAAGTTGGTTATTTGGAAGAACCATGTCCAAGACAGCTAAAGACAATTGCTAAGCACACACGGGCGAGTTGAGAGACTCATAAACTTGCGCTCACCTAGAACTTCAGATAACAAAGTTTTACATTCACCAGAGACCTCATATTAACAAACACTTGCACCCGTCGCTGTCCATTGATATTTCGCAACTGGATTATTATTTATCATTTGTATAAGCACTAATGCACATTTTGGGTTTTTTTATCATAGTCAGTCTAAACCAGTTTGACATACTTGCAAAGTCCAGTTATTTCCGGAAAATTTATGATGCTTTTGATGAAGAGAAGAAAGAAAAAGGAATGCTTAAGCTTACCATCTGAAGGACCTTTCTTAACGTGATACCACCAAATGAATGTCCACATGAAACAACCATAGCATCTTCTAGAAATGCACCACTAGAAAAT
>BEHA01006495.1:493596-503992 GCA_002897215.1 Eschscholzia californica subsp. californica | reverse complement strand
TTCCCTGTCAAAAGCAAAAGATCACCAGGACCAGATCCTTCATCGGCTAGGTACCAGCGTCCATTAGGATCACATACCTACGCAAGCAAACACTGAAAAATATGATTTGAGGATCACATTGAGCAACATCCCGTATAACTACAACAATTTTTTTCCCAACAGAACAGTGAATAGTTCTAAAATTAGAAAGAGAATAACATAGAACAGATACATAAACAGTGGTACTTCGTAGTATCTACGTGTCTTCATGAGGCAAATTAGATGCAGGAAAGCGAACATTCCAATTTAATTCCGAAAATCTCTTCAAGTGATTGTTAATTTCTTAGTTTCTTTTGATACAATTAGTACTTGTGCTGTACAAATTTTATTAATAGCCACTAAAAGGTATTTTAAGAGCACATAAATAACAGTTTACTTAGTTTTCCATACATCTTTGAAAAAAATCTTGAACTTAGAATTTACATGTTTCTTTTTGTTGTTTTATGTTAGGGTGAATATCATGAAAGTTTGATTTAAGAGAGTGAAATTCTTTTTCTTTTTTTAAAGAGAGTATAACTGTAAAGAGTAACTGCCAGTTTCTTCAATAGAGAAATCAAGCAAAAACGAATTTAGCATATCTGTTATGTTGGGTTTGGTTTTTGCTGCTTATTTGCTTATTTAATCAACAGTTGTTGGGCGTTATGTAATGTTAGTGAGTCGGTGCTATATAATGTTAGTATTAAATAATCATGATGTATCAATGCCTTGTAACGACTAACGTAGATCGTGCTTATCACATCTTCGTGATGTATCTTAAAGCTTTAAGTGCGAAAGAGTCCCTTCATTTGAAAAAAAAAACTCCATATTTTTATTATTAAGCCTTGCTTGGGAGCTGCAAAAAAAGCTAATGAAGTTTAGGAAAAGGCCACATTATAGAGTTAATATTTAGAACTATAACTAAATACACATAAAGTTTGCTGAAAGAGATATGAGGGCATAGAAGCAACAGACCTCAAGACCAGGACAGTCTGAGGCAACCAGTGTCAACAGTCCCTTCTCAACTTCATTGTTCATTGATGGTTTCCCTCCAGCAATAGCACCCTTCCCATTTTGTAAAGAAGCATGAGAATACGCGGCAACCAGCACCGATGAGGATACCTCATTGGCAGACAATGGGGTATCATCAAGCAAACGGTTGAAAACACTGCCAAGTAGATTTCAAATTCTGAGATATTAATATTTTCAACAATGCATGGACAATGGGCAAACATAAGAATGTATAAGCATTACTAGCTGCGCAGACGAAGATGCCTTGCTATTGCACACAGAGCAGCACGAGCAGCCTTTCCCATACATCTAAAGACGTCTGCCATACATGGGGGAGATGATTCACCATCTTCACAAGGCCTGTGATGAGACAATATAAGAAATAAATAGAAGCACCACATATGCCAGTGGATTTTAAGGGTTTGAACGTTACAATAACACAATATTAATAAGCATATAATCTATGGCTATGCTGATAACTGTTTAGAGTTTGCATACAATAAGACAATATTAATAATTTCAGCTTTCACTAAATTAGGGAAGAAGAGGAAAATGTCTAACAGCTCATTTCTACAAGTCCCACACCTAAAATAATTTTTCCAAAGTCCACCTCTTCAAATATTCGGCGTAACATACGCAACTCAATTTCGTCACTGGGATCTATCTGTTCATTTTCCACCTTTTGAACGATAGTTAATCCTGGAAACGAAGCAGAGAGGAAGCCAAAGTTGGCCCTTCTGTTGGTCATGCTATAGAACGAAGTTAGTTAAAATCTATAGTAGGCTACAACCTCTCGTGTTTGTAGAGACGAGTTCTGATGTGGAAAAAAATACCTTAACATATATTCATATCTGTGTCTCGTTGTGTTAGGACATAATAACTATCACCACATTTACCCTTTCTAGAGAATATCAACATTTATATTTTCAAATATAATCATCACCACCGGGCACCTTAATGAGTTCTTAACAAATACAAAAAGTAAACAAAATAGCATAAGTTTGGCTCTATTAGAAGTCTAGACATGAGTATCTTATCAATTGAAAAACTATTCATGCAACTCCAATGGGAGCTTCACAACCCACATTTTCAGGAAGGGAAAAAACATTCAAGAACCATTTAACAATGAAATCTTCAATAATTTCTCTATTTATGCTTGTAAGAACTACTTAGAAATAATTGTTGGTCTAATCCTTTATTTCCAATAAACATGCAAGAACATAAAACCCTTAGTTATAAAATTCAGAAATAGATCAAAGTAAACCCTTTGTTACCTTCCTGCCCTGTACATGTAAACTCCTCTACCGGCCGGCTTCCCCCAAGGCCCTCCACCACTGTTACCATCCCTAATTTTAAAATACAATCTTGTTGATTCCAATCCACATCTCATCAACGCGGAATCCTCACTTCCTAGTTCAATCACCACTGCGTTATGCCTCATTAACGAACCAGAAAGAGCTTCTACAGACCTACTATATTCAATTCCAGAAGCTCCATCGTAAGGCATAATATCAGAAAGCCGAACCCTAGCTAACGGTGCGGCCGCCACCGTGATAGAAGGCTCGGCAGTCGGATTTGTTGTGGCAATTGGTTCTTGTACAATTACATGAGGAGAATGATTATGATAATTATTATTATGATGATTATGAAGTTGTGGTGTTGAACGATTGTGGTTATTATGATTTGATGATGGAGGAGGAAGAGAGAGAATATCTAAAGAAAGAGAAGATGGAGGTGATTTCATTGAAGAAGATGAAGGTGGATTGATGTTGTTTGGATTCGGTTGAGATGACGGTGAAGGGATCGGAGCTATGGAGGAGGAAGACATCTGCATTCCGATCCCAACCAGTTCTGATCATTTTAGGGTTTCTACTAAAACAGGAACTGTAACAGTGAGAAATTTTATGCAAGTAATAATGAAGAAGAGACAATTTTGATGTTCTTTACAAACGTAATAATAATAATCCATTGAAAACTTTGATCATTTTAGGGTTTTGGTAGGGGTTTCAATCGACAAATTGGTATCAAAAACTGGAAAAGAAGAAAATAAATGATACCCAGGAGAGAGAGAGAGAGTTGTGTTTCGTCTCACCTGATAAAGAGGTTTATTAAATTTGGTCGGGGAGACGGACTAGTTCGACCAGGCCTAGGCTACCTGGAATCTGTAATCGTTTCTTTCTTTCTTTTAGGGCTAATTCCTTTTTGACATCCTAGATGTTATCAACTCGCCCGTTTAGCCCCTTATATTGACCATCTATTTGGGTTATTTTGTATAAGGTTAATTCCGTTTTGGGCCCTAATTTGTAAGCAACTGGCCGTTCTGGGCCTCACCATCTTCTTCAATCTAACATCCTTGAAAGAAGGTCGTCGGTCAGCCCTCTGCCGACTGATTTTGGATTTTTTTTCTTCCCCTTCTCACCGCCACAATCGCCACTTTCTTTTCTCATCGTTTTCACTCCCTCTCTCTTTCCTGCTATGTCTTTAGGGTTGTTCCCCTTCGTCAAGTAGGAACCATCGGCGAAAGAGAATCCAAGTTATCCTTCGTCTTCAAGAAGGGGATTTCCTTCATCGATATCTCTTGTCTACGGAAGGGAACCAACCCTAAAGAGTGAGGGGCACAAGAGAGAAAAAGAAGAAAGGAGAGAAGAAGGTGGTGGTGAAAAGATGAAATTTTTTATTTCGGTGAAGTTCGGTAGCAGAGGACCAGTCGTCGACCTTTGGCACGATGTCAGACTGAAGAAAATAATGTGAGGTGATAAAGATTAAGTAGATGACCGAAAGAGATATGAGGTGGACAAATAAAAAAATTGATTATTACATAATGTCAAAAAGGTACAACTAAAAGATGAAGAATTTGGGAGCTTTGTAGCTCAAATCGAACTGCCAGACTTTTATGAAGGGTGAAATATCTGGTTAGTCACAAATTACGGACCAAAACAAAATTAACCCTACAATCTTCAATGATTCGTGTATTTGTATGGGATTTGTTTGAGAGGTAATCCATTTAAATAAGCATTAAATGGTGGTTTCAGCCGATAAAAAACACTACAACATAATAAAACTATTTTGGCCAAAATAATATGCTTCAAATGTTCACCATTGGTTGTTGTTGGGCGAAAATAATATGTTTCAAAGTCTAGGTTCAGAAATACACGGGTGAGAACCAAGATGGCTAGTACTAAGTCAGCGGTAAACAAACGACAATTTCTCACAAGTTACTTCTACTAACTTCTATGTTTTTTATTACTCCACTTAAAAGTCTTTTGTAGGCTTACAATTATTAATTCCGACTTGAAATACTGAACAGATAACTAGTAATATGTATTTAAACTCAATCAAATATCCATTATGGATAACTTCTTGCATACCTACTATAACAAATAAAATAACTGTTAATACGAATTAAAATGAATAAAATATGCATTATGAATAACCACTATATAATTTACCATTATTGAAAATATCTCTTGCCATTGGGTTGGCCACAGTTCCTTATCTCACACCATGGCATTGGCTCAGTAGTAGGGCTGAGAAAAAATCCGAGAACCTGAAATCCGTCATGAACACCCTAACCCGTTAGAACCCACAGGTAATTGAAATTCGAAGGCGGGTTCAACCTGACCGACCAGGTGAAATAACAGGGTCGGATTATGATTTTGAAGTGTTACCCAATATCTCCCTTGAGTTGCATGTATGTGTGTTTAACATCTATATATATATATATATATATATATAATATTATTATCCTATATGTATTTATAGTACATAATAGTATACATTACTACATATAGGTTTGGTGGTGGACCGTGGATTTGATAGTTGTACGGTGGTGGTGACTAAAGCGACAAAATATAGTGGTTGTCCTGTAAAAGTATGTACAAAATAAATTAATAAAATCTTAGACATTAAATGTACTTTGATATTAAAAACTCGAAATCCGACCGTCCGATACTCGATAAACCCGAAAGGTTTGACAGGCTTGGACAAGTTTTGGACACTGCCATTTTAAATTTTCCACCCGATTAAGCGTGAGAGCCCGAATGCACACAAAATTTCAGAGCCCGACCAGCCAACCTCATTAATGATATAACCCGTGAGCCTGACCCAGACCAATTCCCACCCTTACCCTTAGCAGCTGATAATCAACATGATACTTAAATTTTTCTTTTAATGTATAACATGGTAGGCTCTTGTTTCAAGCCATGGTTTCCCAGCATTGTTATTTTAATAACTTTTAACTCTTGTACCAGTTCCAGAGATATTTCCCTTCTTTTCTCTCTATCTCTCTATAACCTTCTCCTAGAAATGTTGGGGTCCCTCCTTATAATAAAAGGACTCCTAGTTGGAATAGGATTTCCCTTATTCCTTGTTTGGGGAAAAAATAGAAACTTCTATTTTTTCAAGCCTAAAAAGGAATTCATATTTCTATTGGTAAACCTCCTTATTTATCATTATAAAAGGGAATGAAAGGGAAGAGATTATACACAACAACTTCCAGAACAAAGAGAAGTCAGAGAAAGAGAGATTTCTGAAGTAGTTCTTTCAAGAGATTAGAGGAGGAGAATATTGGTTTGAAGAAAAAAAGATTATTAATCTTGTGAAGCAATTTTTTTTATTTCATTTCTCCTCTCTCTCTCTAAAAAAAATTCATCTCCTCTCTCTCTCTAAACTCCGGCGAAGGGGGTTTCCCTTCGCCGGAGGTCGGCAGACCTTAAAGGTTATGGGATCCAGTCGATAAGAAGATTATTAGAATTAGAGATGTGGTCTTTCTTGAAGATCAAACTATTGAGGAATTCGGGAAAGTTGAGAAACATGAGAATCATAGTGATGATCATATTGATATAGATCCACATATCTCTTCTAAGGTTATGCATGATAATGCAGGTGAAGAACAAAATTATGAAGATGTTCCTATGGGTGATGATGTTGAGCAAGGAATGGAAGTTCAACATGACACCAGTTGAATTTAGAAGATCGACTAGAGAGAGAGCACCATCTACCAAGTATCCTCCACACGAGTATGTGATGGTTACAGATAGTGGAGAACCATTGTGTTATGAAGAAGCCATAGATGATGAACACAAGAAGGAGTGGTTGAAAGCTACGCAAGATGAGATTGAATCATTGCATAAGAACAACACTTTTAAGTTGGTTGAAAAACCTAAGAATAAGAAAATTCTTAAAAATAAGTGGGTTTTCAAAATCAAAACTGAAGAAAGAAATTCACAACCACGATACAAGGCGCGCCTAATGGTGAAAGGATTTGGGCAAAAGAAGGATATTGATTTTGATGAAATTTTCTCCCCGGTGGTGAAGATGTCCTCTATACGGTTAGTATTGGGATTGGCTGCAAGTATGAACCTAGAAATTGAGCAACTAGATGTCAACACCGCTTTCCTTCATGGTGACTTGGAGGGAGATGTGTATATGGAACAACCAACAGGGTTTGAAGTTAAAGGTAAGGAACACTTGGTTTGTAAGTTAGAGAAGAGTTTATATGGGCTAAAACAAGCACCAAGACAGTGGTACAAAAAGCTTGAATCATTCATGAAGGATCAAGGGTATCACAAGACGGCTTCAGATCATTGTACTTCTGCTTTATGTTGATTATATTTCTGCTTTATGTTGATGATATGTTGATTGTTGGTCAGGATGCTAATAAAATTAGCAGGTTAAAGAAGGAACTAAACAAGCATTTCGATATGAAAGACTTGGGTCCAACAAAACAAATTCTTGGCATGCATATCTCTCGTGATAGAAAAGCTGGAAACATTGACTATCACAAGAAAGATACATTGAGAAGGTTCTAGAAAGGTTCAATAGGGACAAGACAAAACCAGTTAGTTGTCCATTAGCCGGTCACTTCAAGTTGACTCGTGATCAGTGTCCATCAACTAAAAGTGAGAAAGAATAAATGGAGAAAAATCTTTATGCAGCTGTAGGAAGCTTGATGTATGCAATGGTGTGTACGAGACCGGACATTGCATTTGCAGTTAGAGTAGTAAGCAGATTTCTTGCCAATCTAGACAAAGAACATTGGTTAGCAGTGCAGTGGATTCTGAAGTATCTTAAAAGTACGTCTAAAGCTTGTATATGTTTTGGTAATGATAAGCCAGTATTAGACGGTTACACAGATGCAGACATGGCAGGAGATGTAGACTCCAAAAGGTCCACACCAGGCTGCCTATTTACATTTTCAGGGGGAGCAATGTAATGGCAATCTATATTACAAAAGTGTGTAGCTTTATCTATTACAGAGGCAGAACATATTGCCATTACAGAATGTTGCAAGGAGATGTTATGGATGAAGAGGCTGTTAGAAGAACTTGGTATGAAACAGGATAATTATGTTATTCATTGCGACAGTCAAAGTGCCATCCACCTCAGTAAGAATTCTAGTTTTCATTCTGCCCAAGCATATAAATGTGAGATACCAGTGGATCCAAGATGTTCTTGAAGAAAAGGTGTTGAAGATCGAGAAAATCCATACTGACGACAATGGTTCAGATATGATGACAAAATCATTACCCAAAGGCAAGCATGAACTATGTAGCGGTGTTGCAGGTTTGGGAATGGTAGGTCCCTCTTCATAAGTCAGGAGGGGGAGTTTGTTGGGGTCCCTCCTTCTAATAAAAGGACTCCTAGTTAGAATAAGATTTCCCTTATTCCTTGTTTGGGGGAAAAATAGAAACTTATATTTTTGATGAGTCATGAAAATGCCTCATCTGAATCTCTTAATTTAGGTCAGTTAGTCCAATTCGAGCCGTTACTATGATAAATCGCTTGTTTTTCTGTTTCAGGTATCTTTACAAGGCTTAGTGTGAAAAACGAGATAAAGACGCAAAAAAGGGCAATTTGGTCATTGGGATATTCTGATAATTTGGTAAATGTTGATGATCGGATGAGAAGTATAATCCAAGACGAGCCAGTGGGTGAAAACGGAAGTCGAATCGGAGTCCGGAGCGAAAAGTTAGCTTAAGTCAAAGATCGGAATGAAAAGAGGCTTGACCAGATCAACCGGATGACACGTGGCAAGAATTTAATGGGTAACAGGGGCAATCTAGACGTCAGCAGTATCCTTTCGGTACACAATCGGGACATCATTCAGGATTCTCAATGGCTCGGATTCGGTGTAACCAAACACACGCTACTTAGTTTTCTTCTGAACGTGCAAGATAGATCAGACGGCTGCTGGACCATTTGCTTAATCTGTTGGACTATGAACTGTGTTGCAAAATATATGTATGCTCCGAGATGCACCGAATTTTCCAGCCAATCTCACGTCAACACCAGCCCGTATCATTGGGAAGCGCCCATCTGTCTCTAACTCTTTCCCTTAATATTTTCCTCTTTCACTCTTTCCCTTTTATCATTCAGAGAGAGAAGCAAAATATTTCCCTTTTATATGATTACCATTGAAACAAGAGAGAGATTTAGGAAACTTATGGAAAGGTGAAGATTTTCAAGGGAGATAGTTTCTAGATAGAATGAGAGGTCTGATTTTAGAGATACTTGAAGATCACATTGATGTGGTGATTTTTAGAGAGAGAAACTCATGGAAATTCTTTGAAGATTGAAGATTTTTATGAAGGCTGGAAAGGAAAGAGAAATTTGTGGGAGAATAATGAAGATTTCTCTTGCATTGAGAAAGAAGATAACAAAGAGAGATTCGATCAATGAGTTAATGGTGGAAAGATTTAGATATACTACAGAGAGAGATATGGTTCGGTTGAGATAGAGGGAGAGAAATCAGAGATGAGTTTTTAGAAGGATTTGACTGAGTGAGCTGTTGAAGATATTTTTAGAGAGAGAAAGAAATTAAAATGGAAATTGAAGGAGAAAATAAGATAATTTTTAGAGAGACCTCTCGGCTGAAAATTACTCTTCCATGTTGATATATAAACAGAGGTCGGAAACAGAGAAGATCATCTCATCTTTGGGGATCAAAAGCTCAACTAAAAATAGAAAAATTAGAGAAAGAGAGAGAGAAGGAAAAACAGATTTTTGGTTCATCATCATCTTAATCTTCTTCTTCTGTTATTTACTTTGTATTTTATTCCTTTTTGTGAGAGAAAGGAGTGATTGTAGAGAGAGAAAGAAACAGAGAGAGATATTGTCAGAGAGAAAGAAATCAGTACACTCAATTTATGCTGTTTAATCTTTCTTCATTTTCTTTAGCAATTTCCATTCCATATTAGTGTTAAAAGAAACAAGGAACTACTTGTTGGAAAGAAAAGAAAAGAAAGGAAGAGAGAAAACAGTAGAGAAGATGAGAAAACTGGTTAGAAAATGATTTTCTCAGAGAGAAATTGTTTCCGAGAAGACGAGAAAATCAATTTCCTTAGGGGAGCGTTTGGCTGCAACAGAGAAAATCAGCAAGAAAAGTTAAATCTTTTTTCCTCTTTTCTCTTAATACTTATTAGTTTAATTTCATGAATAGCTAACTCTCTTCATATAGGGTTTTACGATGAAACCCATTTTTGATCTTTTAGAGATATAATTTTTATTGATTAACTCTTGATTAATGCTTCATAGTTTAATTCGTTTTAGTTTGATAAATAGATTTTCTTTTCACTATTTATACTTTTCGATTTGATGCATCGTGCTTATGTTAAATCATTTGACGGTTCATACTTATTAATTGATAAATAGTAGTTTAGAGATTTATTTATTTAAAATAAAATGATTACATTGTTATGTTTTATTCGGTTTTAACGAAAACATCTCCCGGAATTAGGATAGTTCATTATCCGAAATTCTGAGTTATAAAAAAAAAGAATTAACCATTTTAAGTATTTGTTTCTAAAGGTGATTTTATGTGGTGAATTTCTAAAATCCTAGGTTTCTCCCCCATCGATTTGAGTGTATCATTAGTCTCTTTAAGTGTTTCATTATTTGATCATCATTTTATCACCAAAACCAAAACCATTTTCAAAACCGTCTTACTTCCAAGTCTAAGAATAGGTTTCCCTTAGTCTCTGAGGAACGAACCGGTCTTACCGGAATTTATTACAACTTGACACCCGTGCACTTGCGGGTGTAGACCTATTTAGGAAACTTTCTAGGCCCATCAATTTTTTTCAAGCCTAAAAAGGAATTCATATTCTATTGGTAAACCTCCTTATTTATCATTATAAAAGGGAATGAAAGGGAAGAGATTATACACAACAACTTCCAGAACAAAGAGAAGTCAGAGAAAGAGAGATTTCTGAAGTAGTTCTTTCATGAGATTAGAGGAGGAGAATATTGGTTTGAAGAAAAGAAGATTATTAATCTTGTGAAGCAATTTAGTTTGTGGTTATCTTCTTCAACCTTTAGTAATCTAGGATTTGTTCAAATCCTAAGGAGTAAGAGATTTCTATTTCTTTGT
>BEHA01006495.1:461964-485898 GCA_002897215.1 Eschscholzia californica subsp. californica | reverse complement strand
TTAGAATTAAGAAGGGTAGTAATGACATTTATCTGAAAATAGGGGGCCATATTTGAATTTACGAAAAAAAGGGGGCCATAAAGGAAGCTGGTCACAAAGTAGGGGGCCATATAGGAATTAACTCTTAAATTTTTCAAGAAAAACACTAAAAAAGTAGCAATGCGAATTGAAGAGAACAAAAACTTACTCAAGATTGGATAAAAGCTGAAGTAAAGATGTAGACTGCAAAGATTTATAATGAGCACATCTGAAATGTGGCGATAAAAATTTCTTAATCTCTCTCGATTCCGCTCTCATCCCTCTCACTTTTTTTCTCTTTAAATCTCTTCATGGCCGGAAAGAAAGAAGAAGGACAAATTGGATTGAGAAGTAAAGGAACATTGTCATTGTTATCAAGTGTCTAAAATTCAAACTTTATTTTAACGGACTCTTAACATAATTTAACAGCGAAAGGGTTTAATTCAATTACCAACTAAAAAAGGTAAGTCGTTTTTGGAAGGGGGTAAGTTTAATCTCGAAGTAAAGGTAACTTTATTTAGTGTTTGTTATTCGAATATTTCCGAATTGCAGTAAAAGACGTCATAACATCCATTTTCTCCCTGCCGTAACAGTAACAACTTGGCGATTTTTCAAACTTTGCTTTATCAATATTTTAGAAGGTGACCTATAACGTTCAGCCTGGTTAAGTAACTAGCATTTTAATTGTGAAGTTCATTTTAGTTGAGTAATAACATATATATATCATTCCACTGGAGATATCACGATTCCATTCTTACAATTTCGAGGAAAAAAAGAAGTAGGGCCAAGCTGAATGTTTCGGAAGAATACTGCGGGTTCTTTTAGTAGATGCTCGACCACTGGCAGAGAAGCAAAAGAAATTTTAGTAGATGACTAAAGAGCAGAATTCAAACAAACATATATGTACATTGGGATCCATATATATATTATTCGTTTATATTATATCTAAAAAATACAGAGATTCTTGAAACTTTTACAATGAATGACGAAAGAGTGAAGAAAAGAAGTAAGAAATTTTAGCATACTAAGCCTTTTTCGTCCATTTCTTTACTTGTAGATCCATTCTCTTGCACGACCTCCAGACTCGTCCATGTCAATGAAAATGCTTACTGCCTACAATAACCAACGACCCGATGTGTAGGTAAATTAAATTCATCAAGAATTTTGTTACAGCACCAATTTCAGGTTTAGTAAATGTGAGACAGAGCGAAGAAGTAGCTAAAACTACAGGATGAATCCTGTGAACTTAAACAAATTCCACTCAATCTTGGCCAGTAGCGAGAATTTGGGTGTTAGGTGCCAAACATTTACCAGGACCCTTTATACGACCGTACAGAAGCTAAAAAAAGATCCATTAATACATAAATGCTGAAATTATTGAGATAGAGTGTGAGTTTGAATGCCATAAAATGTTAGGACATGTTAGTCAAATCGCTGCTAATACGCGTACAGCCTACGACTCATTGGTACTTGGATCTAATCCATCAGACAGGGGAAGCCGACTCAAAATCTTAAAAAACATTCAAAGCTAACAGTTGACTGGTAAATCTTTCGTAACGGAACTAATAATTGTTAGCTTACACGAGTTAGGCGAAAAGGGCATGAACATTCATAAACCTTGAATTATTTGATACCTTGTTCACATGAGTATATGGGCTAACCACAATTTGTCATTTAATAGAATTCAAATAAGTAACTAACCATAACTTGGTTTCTATATTCGCAAAGACATAAGGCATATAAAATGCAGTCATTGTAATAAACAAAATTTACCTTTCCGATTCGAGGCCGCTCCTTTAACTTAGCTAGGCTATTTCGAATATGTGAGACAGCTCCCCAACATTTCAAATTGTTCGCCACATCGTCAAGTCTCAATATATATTCTTCTTCAGTCAAAGGAAAAGATCTCTGAAACGAGGGGTTCTCAATTGAGTAAAACCACGAACTTCGTGAAATCATCAACATAATTTGTATATCATTAAAATCTGAGGTTTTGCATTGTCCTAGTACCGTTAGCATGTATATATGGTCTAAAATATGTAATGTAAAAAGATCGAACTTGCTAAGAGTATTGCAAAAACAAGGGTAAGTTTAAACAAGAGAAATTATGTGCACAACCTCAAATTTTAACGAAAAATCAAAACAAAGCACACATTTTTTGTGAAAAATGTGTTTACCTGTTCCACGTACTTCCACATAACATTCATTGCCAGCAGGTTTCGCCCCATGAACTCCTACAAGTCAGACGTGAGCTTTACAAACTGCGAGACTCTATATCAATTACTTCATTGATCAGGTAACTACTGGGAACATAATAGTTTCAACACTTGAAATCAAATTCCTAAGATAACATCAGAAGGCTTAAAATCAGGTCTGATGGAAGTAAAGCTACCTTTTTTATTAGTTGAACATCATATGATCTTCCATACTTGTTCCGAATTAAAGTTGCAAGGTCTATCCCACTAAACGTTGAATCATCTGTTCCAACAATTCTTTCCAAATCTTCACGAAACGTTTCATTGTTTCCCTAATGATATGAAAAAGAAAATATAATCATATCTAAGGATATAAATTTCTTTTAATCCTGTCATAAAGCGACAGATGCACGGACATATAGGTTGTTTTTCTCAGCATACCTTATTAGGTTTGCTGTGACTTTGAGGAGATTCTTCTTTATCTTCCGAGTCATCCGGGTCTATACCATCATCCAATGTGCTAGAGTTTACTGGCCTAAGATGCCTCGCCCTCTCACAGTAACGACTACTAACAATAGAGAATGGACCTTGGGCCACCAATGATCCTCCGAAAGGAAAATACGATTCTGAACATTGAAAACCTGGTACCTTGTTGAAACTTCCTTTTGATGGATTCTCGACCAATCCTAATGACCGACTAAGAAGATGACCCGATAAAACACTTGTCATGTTCTGCCAGTCAAAATGTCTCTGTAAATAAAAGAATTAGTTATTGATAACTTCAAGCACAACATTAACATTCCCAGTAAGATTCAAACCATACAACTTGGGATTAAATATACACCCATCTAGATCAATCAACCTAGTAATAAACCCAATAAGGTAAATATAAACTTGTGAAACTCCAAACTTAGTAGTTATCGATATTGTCCCTACTTTAGACACCTTGGGCCCAAGCCCACAGATACGTGGTTTTGTTTTTGGCGAAGGCTCCAAGAGCTCACCCTGGCCAAAAGGCATCGACACTTACTAAGCTTCAGCCTTCAACTATAGCCCCAGGCTCCGGACACTCTTGCGAGCGATGTGGAACTATCAGCGAAGGATCCACATTTAAAATTCCAAATCCATAGTGCGCGAAATTTGATCCACTTCTATGACAATAAGAAATATCTTTTCTAAACCTTCTCAAACAACATACATATGTGATTGTTATCAAGCATTTGGCTTATTTCATAGACAGAATTAGTGCTTCTTAATTAAGCTAATCAAAGAGTATAATGTTTGTACTCTTTCTAAACAATCAAAACTCATAAAAAATTACCCATTTAAACAAACAAAAATTGTCATCACAAACTTTGCACATATAAGATAAATATCTATCTAGACCTACCTAAATTGACAAAGCATCAAAGAGATAGAGAGAGAGAACCTGATTATGAGCATGAAAACCCAAAACCCAAACTTTGTTTGTGAAACCCAAACTCCAATCTTAATTCGATTTTCAACTTTAATTAAAAAGCCCTGAAAGTAATTGAGATATTGGAGACATAAACTAGAGAGAGAGAGAGAGAGAGTGGATAAAGTAGAGAGGACCTTACTTCTTCTACCGGACAATTACTGGGTATACATCAAAAGGAGTCCCTTACTCAAGGCCGTTAATTTTCGAGTGATAATTCTATGTCACAGCCAACACTTAAGACAGAAGAGTTTCTAGTCGTTGGATGATAAATAATCACCAATTGATACCGTTAATTTTTTCCAGTCTTCCTAGGAGCAATTTTGGTCAGGGTGGGTGTGAGTGGTCTAAAATTCCCCCCCGAAAGCTAGAGTTTAGTGGAAATTTCTCAATGAGTTATTCTTTTGGGGCATTGGGTCAAGGGTCCAAAAAGAGGGAGTTTATAGGCATCCCATCCATGGTAGCCCATAAATGAAAGGGAGGTCCAAATAGTCAGAGCCCCACGCGAAAGTACCGTAACGACCTTGTTTTTTCATCAAATTTACGAAATCTGCCACCCAGAAAATTACGGAATTGCCACTCTTAAAAATCACGGGATTTACTTTCTCTCTCTACTCTGCGTTTTACTTTCTCTCTCTACTCTTTGGCGATTGGTAAAGGGAGCTGGAAGTTGTTGTTGGGGAGTTATTATGGGTGGGGAGCTATAAAGATTAGTAAGGGGAGATAAGACTGTTAGATTATTATTTTAAAGACCTTTAATGTTACGGATTTTAAATGTGAAACTCATAATTTGAAGGACTCAAGTGTAATATAGTCAAATATCTCAGAAATAACAAAAAGAAAAACACTTTCTTCCTCTTTCACTCGTTCTCTCTTCTGAATTCGAATCTCCTAAATATCCTTCTTGCAATCTTTTTCCTTCATCAACTACAAATTTACGGCGACTTCTACCCAAGTATTTTCCCCAATGAAGAAGACATCAACCAAAATCGATAAACTATTTTACTTTTTTCTAAATAGAGAAATTTCACAAATAGATAAACTATTTGATTTTTTTCCCCTGACCTGGGGGGAAATTTTACAAAAATTTCCCTAGGGAAATTGTTGAACGAACAGAAATAGTTTGCCTCTTTTTGGCCAAATTTTTAAAGTTGAAGGAAAAAAGAGAAATAAAATTTAACCGAAAATATTTGTCTTGCGAATTCCTTACATCTTGAGAGAGATCTTCATCTATACTAACACTGTTTGATTGGGTTTGATTGGGTTGGTGGTTGGTGGTTCGATTGAAAAATATATTTTTCCTCCATTAAAGAAGCAACATCATAAATATCTTGCGATATTGGTAATGGTTGTTTTGTATCTTGATTGTGGAGAAGAAAAGAGAGGGATTGTTGTTGAAATATTTAGGGTTTAAGAAAAAATAGGAAAGAAAAGAAAAATTACTATTACAATTTTTTAGTTGTAAATATTTTTTTTAATCCCTCTCTAATTCATTATTTAATTTCAAATCCGGAAAAATAGCTCCTAATACTAAATTGGTATGGGGAGCTGTAATACAAAAAACTGGTTTTGTACTATAGCTCCCCAACAACAATTTCCAGCTCCCCTTACCAATCGCCTACTCTTTTACTTTCTCTCTCTAATTCTCTTTCCAGATTTATTTCTCTTTACTTATTTAACCAAATCCTAATTTCACTCCCAATTTAACCAAATTCTAACTAATTTAGATTTTTTCTCTCTCCAAATTTAACCAATCTCAACAAATATTTTCAAATTGGTTCAAAATTCTTTCTTTTTTTAAAGATTTGTTTCTTATCTCAAATTTTGAATTTTTCTTGATTGGTTCAAATTTCGAATTTTTCCACATTGGTTCAAATTTCGAATTTTTTCAGATTGGTTCAAATTTCGAATTTTTCTCTGGTAAATTATTTTATTTACTGGGAATTTTCCTGGTAAATTTTTTTTGTTTACCGGAAATTATTTTATTTATTGGGAATTTTCTTGTGTACTAGATACTTTTGTACCGGAAAATTTTCTTGTGTACTGAAAATTATTTATTTACTAGAAATTTTCTTGTGTACTAGACACTTTTGTAATGGAAATGTCATTGTTTACCGGGAATATTTTTATTTACTGGGAATTGTATTGTGTACTAGACACTTTTCGAACTGGGAATTAAATTATGTACCGGGAATTGTTTTGTGTACTACTAATTAGGTTATGTACTAGACATTTTTGAACTAGGAAATTTTCTTGTGTTCTGGAAATTTTATTGTTTACAGAGAAAGTGTAAAATAAAATGAAAGTATTTGAGAAAATAAAGTATTTGATTCAAAAGGTAAAAAATCTAGAGAGAAATATGATAAAGAGGGAAGGAAAATCTCGAGATAAATCTAAAATTTGAAAATGAAATCCATCGAAAAAAACTTTAAGTTTTAAAAAAAAAACTTCCTAAAAGAGAGATAAATTTACCGTAAATTTATGAGAGAAATTAGGGGGAGAGATAAATCTGGAGAGATAAAGATCTTGGCAGAAATCTGTACGCGAGATCCAACAATTTCTAGAAAAAACGGCCAAAAATAGTGAGAGAAAAACTGGGAAATTTTAGAGAGAGAAATAACGGAAAGAGGGAAGTAACGAAAGTAGTGACTCTCTTAGGGTTTTAGAGAGAGAAAGAAGACGAGAAGACAGAGTTTGCTGGATGAGATCCCAAAATTTCGGCCAAAAATTTCGAATTTTCAAAAAAATTTACTTTCCCGCTTTATATTTTCAGAAAACACCAGAATTTTCCGTTCAGGGGCAAGAAGGGGAGAAAAAAAATAAAAACCAGGGAATAATGAGTTGTCCCTGACATATGGACTTGCACTCAATATTTTGCCAAGTTTGGATTTTTTTTTGTTTTACCCCCCAAAAATTGGACTGTTTACTCAAAAATCCTATTCTTTTTTTCTTTTTTATTTTTTGTTGAAAGAATGAGGTTAGTGGATGCATTTAGAACTTTCCTTGCCTTTTTTACATGGACTCTTATTACATTCGATACGATATGGATACATCATGAATAAATATATGAATTGAATAAACCCAATAACTACCATTTTAAAGACACCTTGGAAATTGGATTAAAGACACTATAGAGACCCTTAAGAAAATCTTATAGGCATGAAAGCCCGTTCCTACATTTACTTTATTGATACCCTTTAAAGAAATCAGTAAATGATGGAGTTCACCTCGACTGTGAATCGAACATAAGGGTGGGAATCGGTCCGGGTCGGGCCGGTCATGTTCATGTTATTCATCGGGTCGGGCCGGTCGGGCTTTGAAACTCTCTGTCTAGTCGGGCTTTCGGGTTTAATCGGGCGGGTTATTTAAAAAATCCTAGTGTCCAAAACCGGTCCAAGTCCATCAAACTTTTCGGGTTTCTCAAGTGTCGGGCGGTCGAGTATCGGGTTTTCACCAGTTTCAAAATATGTCGGTCGAAATCACCAAAATATTTTTATTCCAATGGTACCAAAATTTCTATAGAAACTAAAATTTAATTAAATTTCTCTTAACAATGTTGTGTCAAGGGCACTCCTCACTTGGACAACAATATATGTATATATATCTATATTATACACTTCAAATACTTTAAAAATATATCTATATATATGTTATACATGCATACATAAATACATACAAGCAAGCATACATATAATGTGCATAGATATTATCATATAAATGAATGACATTATTAAGCGGGTTATGTCGGGTAAAGATTATCGGGCGGGCTCGGGCGGGATGCCGGGTAGCACTTCAAAACCCGTACCCGACTCGTTGATTTCATCGGGTCGGTCGGGCTAAAACCGCCTTCGGGTTTCAGGTACCCGCGGGCTCTCACGGACTCGGGTACCCGCGACGGGTTTCGGGTTTATGGACCTTTTTCCCAACCCTAATCGAACACATGACCTCCAGATTTTTAGAAAAGATACACAACCAACTGGTCAAGCAATTGTTGACTTCCCTTGTTGTAATTGAATTTTTTCTTTTTCAAAAAAATTATATTCCATTCATGGAGTAGAGCAATCTAGGGAACAAGAAAAACTAAGTAGAATATGGACAAAAATAGTATGCGGCTTGTTGTGATTCGCAGTTTAGTGGATTAGTATCATGGAAAGCACGAATCACGACAAGCAACATAAAATTTATGTCCAAAGTTTGCCTAATTTTTTTGTTCCCTTACAATTTTCTTAATTTAAATCTCAGAGAAGAAAATGTAATAGTGATCTGGTATATTATGCATAGATCATATTCCACCCCAGTATACAAAGAGTTAAAGATGTTAATGTATGAGCAGACAAATTATATTCCTCGTTATAGAAACAAAAATTAAAACAACGAAAATATAGCTCCAGGGCTTTGATATCAGATAACAAGGGACATATAAACCAATATAATGCTTTAGAGTCTCCGATGATGGTCTTGTGAAGAGATAATGAATCGCAATATTGACCTAAACCTCTATCTGAAAGCTAATTACAATTCTTGGACTATTACATGTACCTCAACTTTAATGGACGTCAAACAAGAAAACAAATTTGATTCTCCCACAAGGAAATCACTAATTATCTCGGACAATGACAGAACAACTACTACCTGAAGAAGAGAATGCTCTATAATATATGAAGGATATTTGGCACCCAATTGAACATTTTCTGGCTTGGTAATATACTAGGCATGACTCTTGCCTTCGCCACAAACAATTTTGTAGAGCTTTTTGTGCATCACAGAATCACAGAGGAAGAGAATAACTAAAGATTTCTCAAAGTTTTTTTGGTTTTGTTAGTTACTAGGTATGGCCCGTGCCTCCAGCACGACGAAATCCATTAAACATGTAATCCAGATGAATTTGCATGACGGTAGAATATATTTTGATGGTCTATTTTCATAAATTTTAGTTGGCAACCAAAATTGAATTAACTTTGAACGTACAAAAACTTTTTTTTAGAAAGTAAAAGTATGGTCTTAACGAATTTTTCAAATTTGTCTGATTAAATTTGTCAAATTGAAGAACTTAGGGAGCGATATGGTGAGAGGTAAATTAAAGTAAGAGATATTAAAATGATGATTAAGTTCAAAGATAACAATCGAATCATTACAAATTAGATAGATATAGAAATGCATCTAGTTCGATTAAACAAAAAATAAAAGAAAACTTATCTGAAATACAAAAGTCTAAGGGAGAAAAGGCTATAAAATTATTCATGTAAATATAACATCACACAATAAACAAGAATTAACTTCAAAAAATTCTTGTTACCACTTTATAACTTATTTGTTGTTGGAGGAGTAGAAGAGATTTTAAAAACCATTAGAATTTTGTGAGAACACTTATGGGGGTTTATGGAGGAGAAGTTGTTAGTTGGAGTTCCATTATATTGAATAGGTTAAGGAATGCCATTAGTTGGGAGAGTTATGGAATGCCATTACATCTAAGCAATTATGGGGGGTTAAATACAAAGTGATGTTTTAGTGTTAAATACAAAGTATCATCTTCCAATCTAGTTGGTTTTTCTTTTGTTTTTGTCCTAGTCAGCTTGTCCTAGTCACAACCAATGTGTTTTGTAATATAGATTTTTAGTTCTAAGGAGATTCCTAACCTTTGTAATACCCTGTTTGCATTGTGAATGTTGAAGCGCCCTAATAGTTGGTGCCCACCATACTAGGTTCTTATTTTTTTTTTCAGAAAATAGAATAGAATTAAACAAAAATCAAGAAATGCATTCGACTATGTTTTTTGTAACAAAAGAATTTGAATTCTTTCTAAACTACTTCCGGTTAGCTCAAAATATTGCCGTCATTTTTTGAAATTTATATATCCACAATTATCTAACTAAACTTTTACAATTCTTCCCGAGTTTTGCATCATCACTACCCAAATTATACGTGTAAACTTTACATTTTTTTTTATTGATATAAAAATTCATGCAAACCAAACTTGAATGCATGAAGCAATTTGATTTTAGGTCGCAGTTTCATTTATGGGAGAGACAACAATAGTAATGCTTGAAAGCCGAATTTCTGGATTTGTGGTATTTAGTAAATTTTTGAGTGGTTTTATTTCCTTTGGCGGAATGCTCCCATGGCTACTTGTGTTTTTATACATGTGATATTTTATGTCTTTAACCTGCTAGACAAAATAATAAACATTCGAAAAACTTAAGCATACCGGTCCTTGAATTTGAAATAACTTTACAACATATGAAACGGAATTTCAATTACATATGTTTGCAAAGAATGATGATGAAGATTCAAAGAGTGGTAGTGTCTTTATTTTCTCCCGGTGGTTGTTCAGATTATTAATTCTTATACTAGCCAATTTTGTAAAGAACATTTTACAAGAAACATATGTAAATGCCACTCAAAAAGTATTTTACAAGAAACATACGGGAATGGTGGCATTTCCAAGCAACAAACACTAGTATTCACAATTAGAAGCTTCCAAATTTACATATCCATGGACATATTGAGAAAGTTCCCATGCATCATAACCATAAGTTAGTGCATCCTGCAAGCATCGTAAGCATGAAAGAAGAATTCTCCATCGAAGTCCTTGCGGCTCTTCGCTACAATTATACTCATATTAGTTGTGTTTCTCTCTAACTCATTAAGAAGTTAAATATTTTATGTAGTTCATCATCAATCTGCAAAATACTTTGCTCACAAAATGCTAAACCCAAATAGAAAAATAAGACCACACCAAGAACTCATTCCTCAGTATCCATAAGAAAACGAATTCGAAACTGAAAAATAAATTAGAAACAACAATTTTATACCTTCTTCACCTTTCTCCATGACAGAATTAACTTCCATACCAGGATCATCTTCTGTATCAATCTGATATAGACAACTATTATAGAAACTATCCCAGTACGTCTTATTATCAACGAAAACGCAACTATTATAGATATGAAAATGTAAACGACATGGATTTCACCTATTTTGAATGAAGTTGTTGCAAAAAAAAATTATCAAAGACTTGTGTGTTGTAGTTGACTACGAATAAGGATTTCATAAGGAAGTAGAGAAACCAAAAGTCTAAAACCATTTCTTTGATGAACATTAAATTGTAAAGACGGTAAGGAAAAAAACGGGTGACAGAAAGAGGTTATGGGGGATGATTGTTGCATGTGAATTGGTTGTTGGAGTAGAGGAGGTTTAAAAAACCATTAGAATTCACTTATGGGGTTGATGGAAGACAAATGTTTGAAATTTCCATTATATGGGATGGGCTATGGGATGAGGGTTACCAAATGTCATTACATCTAGGGAAGTTTTACAGGGCCCTCATTCTTGTTAAAAGGGCCCCTCTTGTGAATTTGGTGCGAGCCCACCGAATTTACAATTCGGTACGAGTCCACCGAATTCGCAAAAATAAGATACTGGAATGAATTTCAGTGGGCCTCACCGAATGGTCTTTCAAGAATTCGGTGGGTTCGTACCGAATTCACAAAGAGGGGCCCTTTTAACAAGAATGGGGGCCCCTATAAAACTTCCCTTACATCTAAGCACTTATGGATGGTTAATACAGGATGAAGTATAAGATTTCATTTTCTAATTTAGTTGAAAAATTTATCTTTTTTTGGTCCTAGTCAGCTCGTCCTAGTCACAACAAAGTTGTGTTGTAATATAGATTTACCTTTCTCGTAATCTTAATTAAGTAAATTTCTCTATTACTTAGTGTCAGAACACTTAATTTCACTTGGTATCACGAGTTTATATTTCATTATTTTTCAACCATTACTTGGGAGTTCTTCTCGTCATCTCTACATTTTTTATATCTACTCAAAGGTCAGTCTTTCTATCTATTCTTTCTTTCACCATTATCAATTTTTTTTTCCAATTTCACTTTTTTCAAACCAAATTCAAACCACTACATCTAGTCCGACCAATTAGGTCTGATTTAGATTTTTTTTTACCCGTCCAGGAAACCTAAAACACACTAGAGCTACTAAGACTCTTAGGGTCTGATTATCAATCTCTATAGACACCACAATAAGACCTGAAACAGACCCGGGCCGCTCAGATAATTGGGGTCCAAGAATATCTTCTCTTCCGCGAGAATGCTCAGGGTTTCCTGCTGTCACCGACGACCACAATCCCTAGTCGTTGTTGATGTCAAAATTTATCTTCTTGGAATCAGTCAAGTATTTGAGACTAATGTGTTGAATCTCGTTAAGTTCCTCACGATCTGTTTAAATTGAGTATTGAGTGAAACCAGGTTTATGGAATTCTGACTTACTCGTCGTATTGTCTGCTTTGAGACAATTTGATTACCTTCTATTATGCTTTTTGACTGATTGTTGATAGGCAGTGTTGATGAGGCGGCTGAAATCCACCGTCTTGGATTAAAACTACTATTTCCTAGTTGTGGGATATTAGGATTCTTCTATCAGATTATCCAGTATGTTTGATTAATAGAATTTACCTTGTTTAAGGATACTTGATAGGTCATGTTTCTGATCTTGTAGATTCCATTGGAGAAGTTTCTTCTGTTATGACCGAATGGGGTTTGCTATGACAAAAGCAAATAATCGAACAAAAGCGACAGGAAATTAAATAAAGAACAATCACACAAAACACAAGACATTTACGTGGTTCGGTTGGTGAGACCTACTCCACGGTGACAACGACGCGATGATTTCTACTAATATAAACAAACAAGTTACACAAGAGATTCGTGAGAATTCGACACAAATATCTCATAGGGTTTTAGTTTATATAGCCACTAAAACCCTAATCACACACCGCCTCACCAACTCTCTCTTACTAAATCCGCAATACGTATGGATACGATAACACTAATAACCAACATAAGCTCTGCTCTGTATTCCAGCTCTATCTCGGATATCAGCTCTGCCTCAGAGCCCTACTGACCACACCAACCCTGTCTTAGTAATCAGCTCTGCTAACGGGTCCAAAAGCGGGTTGTCAGGTCGTAAACCGGGTTAGATATCAAACCCATATTCCAGACACTTTCAACAAATCTCCACCTTGACTTGTGATGGGCCTAGAAAGTTTCCTAAATAGGTCACCACCCGCAAGTATACGGGCGTCAAGTAATAATTCCGGTAAGACCGGTTCGTTCCTCAGAGACTAGTTAAACCTATTCTAAAATTAGGAAGTAATAAGATTGTAAAATGATTTGGTTTTGGTTTTTAAAATAAAATAAATAAAATATTAAAATAAAATTATGGAAATGAAAATGAACTCAAATGGGGAGAGGAGTCTAGGGTTTAGGATTCCACCACATAAAATCACTTTTAGAAACAAATACTTAAAATGGTTAATTCTCTTTTTTATAACTCAGAATTTCGGATAATGAACTATCCTAATTTCGGGAGATGTCTTCGATAAAATCGGTTTTTAGATCATAAAATGGTATTTGTCTTCTTTTGAAAAATATATTTCTAAACTACTATTTATCAATTAATAAGTATGAACCGTCAAATGATTTAACATAAGCACGATGCATCAAATCGAAAAGTATAAATAGTGAAAAGATAACCGATTTAACAAATTAAAACAGATTAAACTTTATCGTTCAATCAAAAGAATTAATCAATCAAGAATATATCTAAAAGATCAAGAATTAGTTTCTTCATAAAATCCTAGATGAGAGATTATTAACTAATCATGATCGAGATTTAAAATAAATACGAAAAGTAAAAGAGAAAATGGAAGAAGACTTAACTTATTCGCTATTTCCAAACCAAACAGGGCCTTAGGGAAATGATTTCCTTCTGTTTTTCCCAAAATTCTGCAAAACACACCCTCAGGGAAAACGATTTTCTCGTCTTCCCGGAAATGGATTCCCTGTGGGAAAATTATTTTCTCACCTTCTCCAATTCTCTTTCTCTCTCTAACTCTCTGTTTTTATCTTTCTCTTCTCACTCTTCATGTTTTCTCTTTCTCACTAATACAAACAGTAAAGTAAGAATAAGAAGAATAACAAAATCAATCTGAATTGATTAAAAAGAGAAGAAGAAGATTGAAGACTTCTGTTGATTTTCTTTATTTCTGTAATTTCTCTCTACAATTACTCTTTTCTCTCACAAAAAAGAAATAAAATATAAAGGAGAGAACAGAAGTAGATAATGAAAATGATGATGTCTCTGTTTTTCTCTCTTAGCCGAGTTCTCTATGATGATAATGGTATTCTCTCTCTCTCTAATCTCTCTCTAATATTTCTGGTTTGGTTGAGCTCGAGAGAAGAGAATTCGACCTCCCAACCGAGATGATTTTAGTCCCGTTCTCTCTCTGTCTTATACAAAACAAAAAGCCAAGCTGCAGCCGAACCTTCTCTCTCTCTAAAAATCTCTTTCCTTCTTCAATTCTTTCTTCCCATTTTCGAATAGATCTCCGGCCAAATCTTTTGTTCTAATTGTTCCCTTTGAGTGATTCCTAAAATCACCTTCTTGGTTATTTCCCTCTCTGTCAAAACAAAATCATCTTTGTTATTCTTTCCCATGAACACCTCTTGTAATCTTGGTATGATCTTCATTCTCTTTTTTTTTTTGGAAACTTTCTCTACTGTTTATATGTTGAGTGAAGAAGAAATCTCTCTCTATCGAGCTCACGATCCTTTCTTTGATTTCATCTTTATTTCCAATGTAGACAGAGAAAATATCTCACCTTCTATCCCTGCTATCAAAATATTTCTCAATACCTGTTCTTTCCATTTCTAACACAATCCCTGGTTTCCTTTCTTTCTTTGTGACTAGAAGATAAGAGTGAATAAAGAAACATCAGGTCCTTTAATAGCCGAGACTCCCTCTTGTTAATTTCCATACCCATGCTCCTGTCATGTGCTGGTTATAGGGCTTAGATACGATGTATCGCAGTTGACTATAATGAGTTGCATCACAATCTCAGGTGCAGCCATTTGTTGACTTATTGACAGCAGCCGTTAGATGCACTTTTGGGTACGGTGACACCACGAGATCAGATGTACTGAATCAGGACCCCTAAAGAATTCCCGAAGCACACCCGTCTATGACCGAGAATAGCCCACATAACCTTTCCACCACCTGATCTGGTTCCATCTTGTGCGCCATGTGTCACCAAAAAAACCCTAGGTTGACTTGATTTTGACCACAACTTTGACACGCTCCAATTTTCTCATCTGAACTCTGATTCGACTCTCGTTTTCGCCGTTGGGTTCGTCTTGGACTCTACTTTCCATCGAACCATCAGTATTACCCAAAATTACCAGAATATACAAATGACCAAAATGCCCCGAATGTGTCTTTTGCCAACTTTTATCAATTTTTCGCACTGAACTCCGTAAAGACACCTGAGAAAGGAAATCAAACAAATCATCAGAGTAACCGCTCGAATTAGACTAACTAACCCGAGTTAAGAGATTCAGATGGGACATTTTTATGTCTCATCAACTTGAATATGTTCCTCTTGACTTAATTCTGCCACCATCATAGCTCAACGCCTCTAAGTCATCGTCACTCAAGCCCTTTCTGGGCTTGCCCTCCAAAGGGCTCAACATCTGAAAATCGTAATCAAGTCTAAGCAATGCTTAAACTTGAAAGTTGTAACTGCCTTGGTCAACATATCTACTGGATTATCTGTCGTAAATACATTCTTCATCGTGATCTTCACTTCTTCAATCACGTCCTTGATAAACTGATACTTGACGTCAATATGTTTAGTTATCTCGTAATACATTTGATTTTTTGTCAAATGAATCGCACTCTGGTTGTCGCAGTAGCGCAGTAGACCTCTGTCACCTCCTGGTTCAGGCCCAAATCACCAACTAAACCACTCAGCCATATTGCCTCATTCACTGCCTCTGTTGCTGCCATGTATTCAGCTTCCGTTGTAGACAAGGCTACTACCGACTGTAGCATTGCTCTCCAACTTATGACACTCCCGCAGAGACTGGACGTATAGCCCGTCAGCGGTCTCTTGCTATCAAGATCCGCTGAATAATCTAAATCCACAAATCCCACTACCGAACCAGAAATGTCAGCCCTTTTATCGTAAACCAGACCAATGTCCGCAGTTCCTCTCAGATACCGCAGTATCCATTTCACAACCTGCCAATGACCTCTTCCAGGTCTATACATGTATCTGTTGACTACACTAACAACATGTGAAATATTTGGCCTTGTGCACACCGTATCATACATAATGCTAACTACTGCACTTGCATAAGGCACCTGAGACATATACTCTGTCTCTTCATCAGTTGTCGGTGACAGTTCACCCGAAAGCTTGAAGAATGTTGCCAATGGAGTACCGACAGGTTTTGCCTCAGTCATACCAAAACGTTCCAACACCTTCTCGATGTACGTTTTTTAAGACAAAAATAATTTTCCAGCAAATTTGTCTCTCTGTATCTCCATACCAAATATCTTCCTCGAGGCACCCAAGTTTTTCATCTTAAACTCATCTTTTAACTGATAACATGTGAATTTCTGACATATCCTTGCAAGCTATCAGTATGTCATCTACATATAGGAGTAGATATACAAGAACCATCTGATAGTTTCCTGTGATACACACAACTATTATATTTCCTTTTATCATAACCATTTCTAACCATAAAGGTATCAAGGCTTATACCACTGCATATGAGATTGTTTCAATCCATACAAGGATTTCTTCAGCAAACAAACCTGGTCTTCTTTCCTTAGAATTAATGCATATAGGTTTGTTCCTCCAACTCCCCATGTAAGAACGCAGTTTTAATATCAAGTTGCTCCATTTCCATATCATACAAAGCAACCATAGCAAGTAATACTCTAATAAAGCTATGTTTAACAACAGGAGAAAATACCTCATTGAAGTTTATCTCTTCTCGTTGTGTAAACTCCTTGGCTACTAACCGTGTTTTATATCGTACATCCTCCACTTTTGGGATTCCCTCCTTCTTGAAAACCCATTTTCTACCGACAATCTTTTGACCCTTAGGCTGCTCAGCCAATTCCCAAGCCCGGTTCTTATTAAGAGATTGATCAATAAATTCATTCATGGAAAAAGACCATTGCCTTGATTCATCACTCCTCATAGCTTCTTCATAGGTGCATGGCTCACATGCATCAATGCTTTCCCCACACTAAGTGCGAATGCAACCATATCTATCATTCCATACCTTTCTGGTGCCCGAATGTCTCTCCTTCCCCTGTTCCTCGCAACGTTGTAATGAACTTCTTCCTGATCATCTTCCTCAGCTTGCTCATCTATTTGAGGTCTAACCTCTTCCTAAGTGGGTATCTCAAACTCCACATGTTCTCCATGATCTTCCTGCTCCACCTGTTTACCAAGACTCTCTTGAGCATCTACAAGTGTTGCCTTCTGAGTTACCATGGCTAACTCATCAAAAGTAACATCTCTATTGATAAGAAACTTCTTTCATTTTCCATCCGGATTCCACAATCGATAACCTTTCACGCAGGGCTCATAACCAATAAATACACATTTTTTAGCCCCGGATCCAGCTTACCTTCTTTAACATGTGCATAACCGGACAATCGAAAATCCTCAAGTTCTCATGCTTTGCAGGATAACCAGACCATACCTCAGTAGGAATTTTACACTCAATAGATGTAAACAGAGAAATATTTACCAGATATGATGTCATGTTCACTACTTCAACCTTTCACGAGCTTGTTTCAATAGAGTCCTATTCATTCGTTCCGCCATACCATTCTGTTGTGGTGTCTTTCTGACTGTATGGTGTCTCACAATCCCTTGGTCTTCACAGAACCTATTAAACTCGTTTCTGCAAAATTCCATGCCATTGGCAGTCCTCAAGCGTTTGATCGATTTTCCAGTTTGTTTCTCGATAAAGATCTTCCACTGCTTGAACTTGACGAATGCTTAAGCTTTGCGTTTCCATACTTTCCTGGAAAAATCATCTATCAAGGTTAACATGTATCTACCCCACAGCTGATGACAAAAAATGGCCTCCCGGTATATCAGCATGAAACAGGGAGTCGATGCATGACAGCCTCCGTTGTGGTCGAATATTCTGTTATGTTAAGTTAGATTCCGCAGAGCGTTCCTGCTTCTAGCTCTGGTTTTCTACTTTTTTACTCCTGCTCCTTGCTCCTTGCTCCTGCTTCTTGCTTTTGCTTCTTGCTCCTAGCTCCTTGCTCCTAGCTCCTTGCTCCTTGCTCCTGTTCCTTGTTCCTTGCTCCTGTTCGTCTATTCCCAAAAGGGGGGAAACCTGCAAAGGGTTCGAAAACCTCTCTGACGCTCAAAACAGTCAGGGTGCTCATTGCAGTAAAAGAATGAATATTAATCGATCCTTTTGGAGAGCGAGTTGTGAGAACTCAGAGTTTCTTGTGATCTTTTAGGGTTCCGAGATCTGTCCTTTGAAGGACGATTTGGGGGCCTTTTATAGGCATAAGAGGCGGCGGTCATTGCCGTGGAGGGAAGTTTTCCCTTTGTGTTTATCTCGTATTCAGGATAGATGAAAGTTCCTAAGTTCAACGATCTTTCGTAGATATCATGCCGATGTGATAGATCTTTTGGGGGAAGTTTCCTTCCTTGGACGCGTGAAGTCCAAACTTGCTTAAACACTTAGAGAGATCAATAACCGACTAGATCTCTGTGGAGATTTTGGGATTAAGTCGGTAGGTTGCTGGTGCACTCTTGCCTTCTCAATTCTGGGCGTAAGGTATCGACCGAACCTACGTGGACCCCCATCATTCCTTTAGAAACCCCAGGGTTGATCCGTTCATGCCAAGGGCGTTACAAGGCTGGTTTCCTCTAGCCGACCTCCCAGTTAGGAAAGTACGTGACGGATCTTTAAGGGTTCAGTTGTCCTGTTGCCTTAAGTCGGGTTGACCCAATGGACTTCAGGTCTGATCTTGACTATTTAGACGTTAGTCATTGTCTGGACATTTTATGCAACATCATGAGTCCTGCCACTCCTCGGTCGAAAGTAATGAGACTGAGGAGTGGAAGTAACTCGTGTTTTTAAACATTGAAGACCCTGAAGACAGGGGGCTTACCTGGACTAGAGCTGTTTTCCGAAGCCTGGTCTTTCATTTTGGTTTTCCGGAACTGCACATTCCTGAGCTGATTTGTTCCGAGACGTTCGAGGTGCTTTGTAAAATCCTCTTTCTAATCAGTACCGATAAGGTCTTCTTTGTTTGGCTATTTTTTGCCAGAACTACTACTACTGTTGTTTTCCCTGAGACGAGGTACACGTCTCTCTTCTTGCGTGACACGTCTCGGGCTTTGCAAAAGCGAATCAATTTTCTTTCCATGCGTGATTCTGTGACTTCACAGATTTGATCCTCTGATTGCGCGTTTTGGGAGTTAACACTTTAGGTAACTGTGCATGGCACGTAGTGCTTTGTGACTGGAGGGGTCGGCATGTCTACCAGCGCTCCATTAATTCTTCTACTAGTTTCGCCAATATTCGAGCCGTCAACGGTTTGATCGGGCAATGAAGGGGCACTGGGGTCTTCTCAATACACGGGGATTATTACTACGTGTCCATACTTCATTGGTTCCTTTGACTTTATACGGATTCAGCGTTCTCTTCTTGCGATTTGGGAAGTTCCTTATTCTTTAAATATCTCAACTGTTGAGGCGTGTTTTTCCTTTCCTTCTCTACGAATCCAGCTTTTATCTTCTTGCCTTGTTCCTTCCTTTTCTTTATTTGTGAGAGATATGACCGCCCCTTCTCCCAATGCTGACTTTTCTGGCCAGACGCGTTACCCTAACCCTATGACTCAGGAAGGCGTCGAGCATGTGATTCCAGCTACTGTCGAACTCATTCTTCCATCTCCTGAAGATCGCATCCATTTTATCGATAATCGTCGTGTTGGTGTTTACGAAATCTTCTTTAACCTAAGATTCCTTTTCCACATTTTCTTGTGGAACTGTTGAATTACTATGGGCTTCAACTGTTTCAATTGAGCCCTAATGCCGTGATGACTATCATGGTGTTCTATTTTCTTTGTCTCGAAAAGGGTGAAAAGGTTAGTCTCTATTATTTTGATAAGAGTTTTATATTAAGTCCAGTGATCGCTGTTGGTATTATTTCTCTTCTCGTCTTTGACCGTTCTTCTCTGCTCCTTCCATCCCCAAAGATTATAAGGAGAAGTTCTTTTTCATTCGTCCAACTCTTGCTACTGAAGAATTTGGTTTTGTTGTTCGTACCGTTGGTTCTTCCGCTGATCGTCCCAAACTTATTCTTGACGCCGAGGATGCTAGGTGTTTGGAAAACTTGTCCGCTTGGATAAGGGGAAAGAAGGGTTGATTCCTGAAAATCTTGCTAATTTTCGCGCCTTGCATCAATTCCAGGTGGTTCCCTCTCTTCCAAGTACGCCTGTTAATCTTTCGCCATGTTGTTTTAATTTGTCTTTTGGGTTCCCTCTCTTCCAGGTACGCCGGTTAATCTTTCGCCATGTCGTTTTAATTTGCCTTTTGCTGGTTCTCTCTCCATGAATGTGGTTTTTTTGTTTCTTTGGTTGCTAGTGTTTCTGAAGAAACGAGTCAGGACTGACAATCCACCGTCTTCTTCTGCTACCAAGAAGTCTCGTACTAAGTTGGTAGCCGGTCGAAGTTCCACCGGTATCATTATTCACGAACCTGGTAGCCCGGCTACTCCTCTGGCTCCTTCAACCTCCTCGTTTAGAACGACGTCTCCAATCGGTACTGTCGCTTCTCGAACCAGGGGTGGGATCCATTCCTTCGCTGATAGGGGGAAGGCTCTAGCTGTCTGGATTTATCTGCAAAGATGGCTCGTTGGCCTAAAGGCCTTCCTCGCTTCGTGGTTTCCTTGATTGACGGTTTCGATCACTATTTCCAGAGCGAGGTAATGTGTTTTTGCTTCCTCAACTCACGCCTCTTGCTTTCGTATTCGTCACTTATTGATTACTTACCTTTCTTCTTTTCTTTTTAGAGCTCTCAAGTTAGCCAGGATCTTGCGTCTTATTTGAGCAAAATCGAACGTCTGGAGACCCAATTTTCCCAAGCTGAAATAGAAGCCCTGTCGTATAAGGCCGAAGCTGAGATTCTGACTAACGATTTGAAGATTGTCGCCGCCGACCGAGACTCCTGGAAGTTGGCAGCTGAATAGTCTCATGCCAGCACTGAACTCCAATCCTCCCAGTCCGATGCTCGCATTTCTGCTCTGGAAAAACAGCTTCAGGCCCTTAAGGAGAAGGAGACCGCCCTAGTTCTTCGGAGGTAGAAGGACAAGGCTTCCCTTAAGGATTCTCGTCGTAATACTTTTCAGCTTGCTGAATTGAATCGGGCAAAGGTGGTGGCAACCTTTAAATGTGGGGACGAATTTTCGGCCATCATGAGGAAGCAACGCAAGTCGGGATTCCAAGTTGCCCGGGAGGTAGCTCGGCACTTCTATGCTCCCAAAGATTCTTCTCCCTTGCGGCACATCGACAAAGACAAGGTAGCCATGTTTGTTAATGTCGTGACTGCTGATCGGGCTCCAAAGAGGACTTCCTCTTTAGTGATGATGAGTGGGATGGCAATGCAGCTGCTTCTGTGGTTCCGGTAGACGATGATTCTGATGAAGGCTCTACTTTCTCTGTCCCTCAGCCCAATCCTGGTGATCTTCCCGACCCTCCTCATTCTGAAGAGGAGCTTTAGTTTGTTTTGTTCCCTGTCCTTTCTTCCGTACTTTGTTGAAGTTTTTGATCGTTTATGTTGGATCTTATTTGGGTGTTGACTCTGCTTTTGTTTTTATTTATTCCTGCGCCTCCTTCGTTTATTACTGCACAAGAGATCTCACTGATTTAATATTTGTCAGAGTTAGTATATCATAGGCTTACTAATGGAATTCTCCTATCTTACTACGCATGCTCCAAATGATCGTTCCTGCACAAAAAAAAAAAAAAAGTTAAACCTATTCTAGCATGACATGACTGACTAATTCCCTTTGCAAAATAAAGGCCAAATTAGCTCTGTATAATTATTTTCGAATAATTTTCAGATCCGAGTTTTGCCCCTGGTCTTGGCCTTAGCTACCAGGGCGGTTTCGTCGGCTTGAGCGCGACTAGTTTCGCTAGGACTTCTCCTTAGGCCCCCGATCCTTGTTTTCTCTATCAGGGTTGTTTTCGTCGGCTTGAGCTCGCCTAGTTTAGCTAGGACTTCTCCTTAAGGCATTTGGTCGTGGCTTTGGCTACCAGAGCTACTTGTTTTCTTCGACTTGAGCACGACTAGTTTAGCTAGGACATCTCCTTGAGGCCCCTGGTCGTGGCTTTAGCTACCAGAGCTACTTTTTTTTGTCGGCCTAAGCACGACTAGTTTAGCTAGGACTTCTCCTAGGGCCCTTGGTCGTAGCATGGGCTACCAGAGCTACATGTTTTCGTCGGCTTAAACACGACTAGTTTGGCTAGGACTTCCCTTTAGGCCTCTGGTCGTAGCTTGGGCTACCAGAGCTATTTTCGTTGGCTTGAGCTCAACCATCTTAGCTAGGACTTCTCCTTGGGATCCCGGATGAGAGACCGCATTTTATTTTAGTAAAGTGAGGTTAACTAGGACTCCTTCTTTCATCACCGACGTATTTTTTTAGATAAAATATCGTTTTTATTGATAAAAATTGCAGCTGGTAGCGCTGCTCTTCTACCTAAAGGCTCTTATTGTCAGATAGATTAAGAAATTGAAAAGTATTGTGGTGGGTGTTTACCATACCTGAATGGCTTTGGTCTCATTCCTGCATGTTCTCCCCATGTTCCTGAGAGGTGGCCTTTTCTTTGCCCACAATGGTTGGGAGGACCGCTCTTTTGCTGCAGTTCCGAGCAGAGATAACGTAACATTCCCTAGCCGTTGCCTGGTCTCCTCTTATTGTTCCTACGAGGCTCGTTCCTGGGATCGGGAATTTCATCATTAAGTGATTCATGGATATGATCGCCTTTGATTCTCTTAGGAAGTTTCTCCCTAGGATGATGTTATAAGCGTGCGATTCGTCGACTATCATGAAGTTTAGCATTCTCTCAGGAAGTTTCTCTCTAGGATTATGTTAAGTTAGATTCCGCATAGCGTTCCTGCTTCCGACTTTGGTTTTCTACTTCTTTACTCCTGCTCCTCGTTCCTTACTCCTGCTCCTTGCTCCTGCTTCTTCCTCCTTGCTCATGTTTCTTGCTCCTTGCTCTTGTTCCTTGTTCCTCGCTCCTGTTCGTCTATTCCCAAAGGGGGGAAAACCTGCAAAGGGTTCGAAAACCGCTCCGACGCTCAAGACAGTCAGGGTGCTCTTTGCAGTAAAAGAATGAATATTGATCGATCCTTTTGGAGGGCGAGTTGTGAGAACTCAGAGTTTCTTGTGATCTGTTAGGGTTCAGAGATTGTGTCCTTTGAAGGTCTGTTCGGAGCTTGAAAGACGCCTGAAAATTTTTAGAGAGAGAGGAACAAAAGTTTTTTTTTAATGTTTGAAGGTCGCCGGCCGGAAAAATGGTCGGCCGACGACCTTCACCGGAGAAGATGATGAGGTGGCGTAACAGATGATGTGGCAGAGAGAGAAAAAGAGATGGAGGCGAGAGAGTAAAGAAAGTTAAAGATAACTGAAAAAAGGGGTCATATGGGTATTTTTGCTAATCTAGGGGTCAGGCAGGAAGCTGGTCACAAAGTTGGGGGCCATTTGGGAAATAACTCTTATTTTATTTATACTCTTTAACATAAGACAATAAATGGTTGATTTCACCTCCACCGAGAACCAAATTTCTGACCTCTGAATTTTTGGAGTGGATGCGCAACCAACTGTCCAAACAGTTATTGACATATTACTATAATATTCATATTATTATATAATAATATAATAATACATATTAATTGTGTAATTTGGGCAAACTGGATTTCGTCAGCATAAACAAGACGGGTTAGAACGCGCATCATGTATCTTTGAAATATCAAGATATTTGAAATATTAGTAAAAATATGTCATTCAAGTGATAATACTCCCTCCGTCTCAAATTAAGAGACCCAGACCTAAATTTCTACAAATTTTTCACATATTTTTTCTTACAGTTATACCCTCATTTGATGCTCAGATTAGTGAAATTCCTCTTTTTGGTTAAATTCAAATTAAATTTTTTTACCAAAAATAAGTGGAAGAAATTTGGATTTTATTTAATGCTCAAATTATTTTCGGTAACAATCCAAATTGTGTAGGGATTTACACCCTTCTACTAGTGTTTATAGCGGAAATAAGACATCTAATGTCTACACTAGTATTCCCAGGATCACATGCAAAACTAGTAATTAATCTAATGGAGATAGTAGATTACCTTAATC
>BEHA01006495.1:429727-448138 GCA_002897215.1 Eschscholzia californica subsp. californica | reverse complement strand
TATATTTTGTGATGATATCTCTGCATATCAACATTATGTTAACAAAACAATGTATGGAACCGGATTTTTTTTTATGAGATATTTATGGAACCGGACTTAAATTTTTTTGATCATGGGCAATAAACAGTCCGCCCATGGATCTGATAGATATAAATGAGATTGTATAGATTGCCAGCGATACTTGACAGTGTCAGTGACACTATAACAAATATTCACACATTTTCACACTGATATGTCTCCTAGAGTAAGATAGCAACATCTCTCCCACCTATTTTCTTTAATCAAGAACTATATATTCTTCATCTAAATCATGAAGATCTCCGGATATATGATTGGAACGTAGGAAAACCCTAAACATTGTTCAAATTTTACATATACCTATTTGAACAATTGAAACGTTGGTGGTGAGTATGTGAAAAATGACTATTTTAAAAACGATACATGTATTATGTAGTATTTGTCCTACATTCTTACTTAATGTATAACTCTTAATCTAATGTTGCATGAATCCTAAATTCATACTTTTATTACTTTTCTATTGTAATTCTCTGAAATTTAAAACAAAAAATCAAGTTGTGTAATCAAACGACTCTTCTCCATGATTGAACCCTGGGAGCTGTTGTAGAAAATGATATAAGAGAATCACGACATCTCACTTTTGGTGTTTACCTTGTTTCATCATAAGTGTTGTTTGTGTTGTCAATCTTATATGTTAACCATTTTTATTAGTGTATAGCTACCTTACTATTATGTGTTAGAGTATAAAGATCGAGATGAATCGAGATCCGTAAATATTTGTATCAACCGTCCAAGATATATGAAGATATTATTTATACTTATCCTAGATAGAGTCCTAGGAAAATAAGATACCCAAATCACTCTATAAATAGAAGTGACCTCTACGTATTTTACATTGAATTGAGTTGCATTGAGTCTTCAAGTCTGTAACCAATCAATCCCACGATTGTGGAGATAATAATCCAGCCATCAATGGCTTTCTCCGTGGATGTAGGTCGTGATCCTCCGACTGAACCACGTAAACTATTGTGTCTTTTATATTAGTTTGTGTCTTCTATTCTACCAACTAACACGATATTTCACATTATGTTTTGTTTAATAATATTTTACAATGTTCACTAAGTGTTTGTTCGTAATCCCCGATGATTGTTAATATTGATTGGTATTATCTACCTTGGTGGGTATTGTTTGTTAACGATGTTAACAAACATAAGATAGATAACGCCAATGAAATTGCCAATCAATATTAACAATAATCCCCGATGATTGTTAATATTGATTGGTATTATCTACCTTGGTGGGTATTGTTTGTTAACGATGTTAACAAACATAAGATAGATAACGCCAATGAAATTGACAATCAACACTATGCAAAAGATGAAACAATGTTAAATACCAGTAATGAAGATGAAACGAAGTCAAAATTCTTAGCCAAAATGAACTTATCTTAACCAAATTAAAAAAACCCTAGCTGAGTAAAGACGAGCTTGAGATTGGATTAGGATTCTCAAGTGGAAATAAGTAAGATGCAAGAGAGTAAGTTTGAAATTTCTGGTTGTTGAAGGAGAATGGGAAAAGGGTTTCCATGAGAAGAGGTTCAAGTGGGAGTTTGAGAGAAAGAAGAGTTTTGGTCGGATGAAGAAGACATTGGAGAGTCTCGCATGTCTAGACTTTCTTTTATATTTGGATATTTTTGGTAGAAAAAACTGAGCATGGTCATTTTGGCAATCTACGAACATCTCCAGTGCAAAACTCAAGAAAATCTCTATTCGTCTTATGTATCAAGTTCCAATCAAGATTTTCATTCTTAGTTGACGAAAATGGAGATCCTTAATCTGTTATGTCTCCAATGCAAAACTCTAAACTTCTTTTATTTTCTTATGTGACATGGTTATTTTTGTAAAAAAATATTTAGTTTTTTTGAGAATACATGAAGACTTGATTTATATTGGTTGAAACTCAAATAATGATAAATTGGACCATGATAGATATTTCTAGAGATACTCTAGAAATAGACTGTCCTCTTGAGATATTTTTACTTAACTATCTTAATATCATCTTAAAAATCTAAATTGAGTGTCAAGCAACTCTAGTGCAAAACTAAAAAAAAATCTTTATTCGTCTTATGTGTCAAGTTCCAATCGAGATTTTCATTCTTAGGTGGCGAAAATAGGGATCCTCATTTATTTTGTGTCTCCAATGCAAAACTCTAAACTTATCTTATGTCTAAATTCAAGAGCTCGACGAATCCAATGGTTCGTCTTGATCATGATTTTGACAACGTTTGGTTGCCCAAATTGTTCAAAAACAGGTCCGGTTTCTACAGATATAAGATTGTCAAACAAACTACACATAAGATGAAACAATGTAAATACCAGTAATGAAGATGAAACAAAGTAAAAAACCCTATCCAAGATGAACTTATCTTAACCAAATCGAAAACCCTGCCGAGTAGAGACGAGCTTGAGACTGGATTAGGGTTTTCAAGTGGAAATAGGTCAGTTGCAAGAGAGTGAGTTCGAAATTTCTGGTTATTAAAGGAGAATGGTAAAAGGGTTTCTCTGAGAAGGGGTTCGAGTGGGAGTTTGAGAGAGATAAGAGTTTTGTTCGGATGAAGAAAACATTGGAGAGTTTTGCATGTGTAGACTTTCTTTTACATTAGGATATTTTTGGTAAAAAAAATTGAATATGGTCATTTTGGCAATCTAAGAGCATCTCCAGTGCAAAAATCAAGAAAATCACTATCCGTCTTATGTGACAAGTTCCAATTGAAAATCTCATTCATAAGTGGCGAAAATAAAGATCCTCAATTCTTTGGTGTCTCTAATTTAAAAATCTATTTTTGTATTTATTTACTTATATGACATGATTGTTTTTGTAAAGAAATATTTAGTTATTTTGAGAATATACGAAGACTTGATTTCTTTTGGTTGAAACCAAATATTGATAAATTAGACAATTAGAGATATTTCTATATGACAACTCTAAACATATACTGTTTTCTTGAGATATCTCTATTTAACTACCTCCACATCACCTTACAGATCTAAATTTAGTATTGTATTGAAGAAAATCATAATGAAAAAACTCTAAAAAGAAATTATTTCTCAATCACAATTTGTGACTTAATTTTGGATCGGAGATTGCTTGGAGTCCAAAAAGATGCTATCTAGATATGACATGAAAAGACCTCTTTTGATCACAACCCTTCATTTTTATCAAGTCAAATCATTGACTTTGATGACGAATTAGCTACCCTCTTTATACCTCTGTTTAAATATAGAGCTGCCCCTGTCACTGTTCAAAGTTCATCAACCCCTCATCCATAATCAAAACAAAATCTTTCCCTTACATCATCACTTTCTCTCTGTACAAACTTCTTTTAAAACAAGTCATCATCTGTCTGTCTTCTCAAACTCAAATCTCTTCGTTATCTTTTTTCTCTGATTTGGCTGAGCTGCCGGAAATTGACAAGACCAAAATATCTTCCGAATCCGACGAAAATCTTCTGACCATAATCGTTTTTCAAGCAACTACTCATTCTTCATATTTCCTTCCTTCTATAAAACCATCCCTTTCTTTCTCATCTAATGTTAAAAAGATAAGGAGAGAGAAAGAGAGAGTGGAAGAATATCAAAGATTTAGCATTCGTGTTCTTTCTCTTCTTATTCTTGCCGGAAATGTCAAGCTTTCCGGCGACTTCTAAAATTTCAAACATGGGTATGGTAGCAGGTGGAGAAAAATGTGGATCAGAAGTTTTACATATTCTTGCTGTCGATGATAGTAAGATTGATCGGATGTTGGTTGAGAGGTTACTCAAGAATTCTTCTTACAGAGGTATAATACTTTTTTTAATACTCTCTTTCTCTTTTCTTGTTAAAAGCTTGTTCGATATGGGTCGATATCAAATCCAGTTAGTGGTGCATAAAACCGCGTATTTTTTAAAGCGTCTTCAATATGGGTCGATATCAAATCCAGTCTGTGGTGCGTAAAACCGTGTATTTTTGGATTGATGCATGACTGATGGGTGGTCGTGTGATTGTTTACTTTTTTTATTGCTTTTCTTGGTTGTTTGTTCTTGATCGTAACGTTTCTTTATAATCTCTCTCCTACTCTCTCTCTCTTTTTCCTTATAATCTTTCTCATGGGTGGTGTTCAATTTGATGCAGTGACAACTGTAGATAGTGGGAAAAGAGCATTAGAAGTGTTAGGTGAAGGGAAGGAAAATGATAATGATAATGACAAGGTAAACATTAGTCCCACATTGGTTAATTAGGGTTTATAATGGGGGGGTGATATTATGTAATTATATATTTTGTTTGGGTTGAGAACAGGAAGAGCAGAAAGTGAACATGATAATAACAGATTATTGCATGCCAGAGATGACAGGATTTGACCTACTTAAAAGGGTTAAGGTAACACCTCTCTTCCACCAACTCCTACCTAGTCAATCACAACAAGAGAAAAAATATCTTCAAAGTCTTTTCTATGTCTTATTTCAAAGTCTCTTTCTATTATCTCTTCTTGCTCTTTTGGTTCTCCTAACTTTATTAAAAGAGTAGTTGGGAAAGTTTCAGTCAAAAATGATAGAAGAAGTTACAAAAATAGACTTACTCGCCTGAACACAAATCGTAGAGTAAAAAGTTCATCAATATAGAGAATGAGTCGGCTTAAAAGTGGAGGCCGTTGATTTTGTATAAGTGTAGAGTTTACTATGACTTGTAATATCTTCTAGCATTACTAAAGGTGGACGTTATGCTAAAATATAAAAATTTCAATTGATTGCAAACTAAGGGCTTAATTGGAAAAAAACCCCTAAAATGTAGACATGTGCCCAATGTCTTGGTCACCCCTCATTGGATTATATATTTATATTAGTTTGACATTTTGTCCTTAATATTAAAATGAATAAGAATGTCAACCTTAGTAAAATAGTTCATGGGACACACAGGAGACAAGTTTCTGGTGAAGATGCCATGCCCTTCTGTCCTCTTATATAAACTACTACTTTTTTAAAGCGTGTGTTGTGTACTTGCTCTAGTTTTGATTCTTTGGAGTTTCAGTTTAGCAGTTCTTGTATAGAATAATATATAATATGAAGAAGAGACGGTGGATGGGCCCGTCTACAAGCGGGCCTTTTTTTTAAGGAAAATGTTAAGTGTACAAAAAATCTTTGACTCTTGACACGATGAGTCACATGGGTAAAAGAACGGTTCAGATCAAAGTCAAATTTTGAAAAACTTTTGTCTTTTAGTGAAAATAACTCATCATGTCAAGGATTTTGTCATTGTAGCACTCCCGTTTTCTTAAACTCTTGGGCTTTTCTCTCTTAGCGCCCTATGGGTTGGGACAGTCCGAGGGTAGTTGGGTTAGGCTTAATGCGTTATGGACTTGAACAACACGGATCCAGTCTAGTCAGAGTGTCCTTTGCCTGCCCCAATCTGTTGGTCTCGGACTGCGCAGTTTGAGACCGACAAACGAAGAGTGTCAAGAGAGGGATGGGCTAAGAGCAAAAGACGGGAGGCACCCATGGTGGATCAGTCCCCTTTCATGATATTTTAGACCTTTTATTCTACACACTTTATATACTAAAACAAATTAACCATATAAACTAAGTATGCTTTTAAAATAACCAATTACTAATCAACTCTTTCTGTCTGTCATATGGTTAATTTATAGGAATCTTCAACTCTAAGACAGATTCCAGTGGTGATTATGTCTTCAGAAAATGTCCCTACTAGAATAAGCAGGTAATATCTCCTTTTTCTTTTGTACTCTGTTGTGTTTTTCAGTTTGGCACTCAAATTTCATTGCTTCCAAATCGGTGCGGATCTTATAGAAACATAGAAGCTCGGAAGTGTTGTGTACGGAGGGGTGGCCCTTTTCTGCACACGGCCTTTTCACACGAGGAAATTGTGGCCGTATGTATCCCGTATAGTTTCAACCGTAATCAATCTGTATGTACAGACGGGCCAACTTTTCAAACAAATGAAAATTGTCGTTAGATATGCGATATCGACCTAATTTTTGAAGTAATTTTGTTTAGTATTTAGTCGTTTTGGAAAGTTAAAAGGTTTTGAATGAAAATAGGTGTTTGGAAGAGGGAGCCGAAGAGTTTATATTGAAGCCACTTCGGAAATCAGATGTGCCCAAGTTGCATCACTATATGATGCTGAAAATGAGCAATCAAGTCCACGGTTATGTTAGTTGATCGACCACATACAAGTTTAAAAGTAATAGGACGGTTGATATTTCAGGGGATTTGTGGACCCTAACCACTCACTATCTTGTTCTTTTTGTTCTAATATATGTAGTAGACACACGAAATGACCAAAGCAAGGTCTGTTTTGTTTCTTGTTTTAAACAATCTTGTGATGTAAAAAACTCGTGTTTTTTTCATCCAAGAAATTAATATGTAGTTCAGTTCTATCACTAATTATAACTATATGTTCTAATGGTAGCTTGACCGAATTTATATGAAGAGTTATTACTTTGTAAGCAATTGAAAACTATCGTCCACCTCTATATATAAAGACGGCCCTGCATATGTTACGCTTTTTAAATATAGTTTTTTAAAAACTAAACTATATTGATTTGTCAATGTTGAAGTGAGTGCCCTACACCAGGACTATGGCCAGGTGACGTTGGCCGAAATGCTTCTACATGTGCCAAGCCCATCGTTGTCTCAGTGTCGACGTTCGGGTTTGACAATTTACTAGTAGCAGTAGCACTGTGAGCAGTACTAGTAATATGAGTAGCAATAGTAGAACCACATTTAGAGCACTTATCCCCTTTCCTTGATCTCAAATGCCTTCCTTAACGTCTATAAGTAATATCAACATGTCGTGACGAGCCTGCCCTATCAACCGATGTGATTTACAACCCATGACCTGTCCACAGTGTCTTCCTCCGTCACCGGTGAGAGAATTGCAGTAAGATAGTGTAACATTATGCTTTCAAGATATGATTAAAGTTACTTTTCAATCAATACTAAAATCTGAAAATTATTTTGAAGCATCCAACCTTAGCTCTGGGGCGTAAAGAAGATAGCTGAACCCTCCCCTAACACAAGAATAACACCAATAACCTATCGTGGAACCTCCTACCCACTCATCTTTTTTTTTTTTGATGAAGAGCGGCTGTCGCCTTTTATTAATCAATAGGATTGTCGATTACAATATTAGTTCTATCGAATCTTAATGGACTAACAATGCAAGATGGGACTTCTGTCTCCCTCCATTGTTTACAAATGTTGAATTCTAAAGCATTCTTAACTAGAGCATGAGCGACTTTATTGCGGTTCTCGGAATATGTCGGAATGTGAGTGCTTCAATTTTTGTAGCTTCTCTTTTTATCTCAGTAATCAGGTTCTTTATTTTCCAAGGAATCAAGGCCCTCTCTATCGTACAAGGTTGGATCACATTGATGGCATCAATTTCCAACTCTATTTCCTTTATGTTCAGCTGAATCGCTAGCTTTATCCCCACTAGAACTTTTGTTTCTATAGGATAATTAGTATCAAACCACATTACTTTTGCTGCTATAAACTCACCATTTTCATCTCTAATAACAGCAGCTGCAGCCCCCTTAACCTCTTTGTGTGCCCCATCGACGTTGATCTTTAGTTTATCAGATTGTGGTGGTTTCCAAGTCTTGCTCAACTCATCAATTGCCTACCCACTCATCTAATATCCATAACTAGTCTCGTCTCATCATCAGATACTCATTCTGTCGACCTTAGTGTGACTAACTGAAGATACACTTTTGTGACTACAAGGGAATATCTCTCACATGCGGTAACCTTTTGATGTAGACGCAGCGGAATAAATAAAGAACAATAAAATAAACTAAGAACAATAAAGAAAACTATAAGAAACGATAAAATAAACTAAAATTCTTAATAACTTCAATGGTTTTTCTCTTCAAGGTGAATAATAACATAAACTAGATCTCCTTTTATAAGATAACAAACCTTCCTAGATAGACTCAAAATAGGATTCCTAAAATAATAAACTACTCAAACATAGAAACTTAAAAATAAAGAAATATCAAATTAAAGTAACTTCTCCTATACTAATTAAAACTACTAGTATGGCCAAATAGGATGTGGGCACGCGTGGACGTGGGCCCACACGTTTATGCGCCTGCATCAACACCCTGTTCCCCAGAAGGTTCGTCCCGAACCGATTGTTGGATGGAGGTAAGTTCATCAGATCCTTTCGCAATCGGCAACAAAGTGATAATCTTCTTCTTGCATGGAAACTCATAAACGTTCAAACGGCCCTTGTAAATAGCATCCACATCTGACTGCCAAGGGCGTCCCAAAATAATATGACAAAGATCCATATCGGTAACATCACAAGTAATGTCAGATAAATAGAAAGAGCCAATAGATAGGGAAAAGGTACACATTCGATCAACACGGGTAGCAATACCGGATTGAATCCAAGCAGTATGATAAGGGTGTGGTTTTGGAATAGTAGGAATACCCAAGTAAGCCACAAGTCTGGAAGAAATATAATTCTCCACACACCCATTATCAATAACAATCGTACAAACTTTGTTCAAGACTGTTCCTTGTGTAACAAATAAATTCTTCCGTTGAGAATGGTCCTGTTCAAGAGGAGTAAAAAGTACCCTACGAGTTACTAACATAACACGGTCACCTGAATCTGGGTCAATATTGACATGATCGATCTCCTCATCCAAGTAATCCTGTTTTTCCACCAAATTTGCCTTACCACGTACGGGCAACTATTAGAATAATGACCTGTCTCAAAGCAACGAAAACACTTACCTGGAGGTTGTTTTTTATATGGATTTTCAGGAACATTCTTAGATCCGTCATCCGTTTGTTTAGAAAGATCAGTATCATCTGTAGGTTGTCGAATATAACTAGTACGATTGTAGTTCCCCCTATAAATAGATCGAGAATCTGACTCAAAAGAACGAGCCACACTAATACATTCCGAGACGGAAGAGAAAGGACGAAGGTTGACAAGATCCTTAATGTCACCTCGAAGGCCATCTTTAAATTTTTCCAATTTCATGGTTTCAGTATCGGGGAGATTAAGCCTAGTACTTAAACGTTGGAATTCGGAGGCATATTCTTCAACTGAACGTCGTCCTTGACGACAACGAAGATATTCCAGACATAACTGATTTTCGTAATCGGGAGGGAGGAAACGTGCCATCATAAGTGGTTTAAGTTCAGACCACGAGGATATGGGAGGAAGATTTGATAACCGTCTTTGTTCAGATTCTTGTTTCCACCATGTTAAAGCTGTTTTTGAAAGATATCCGGTGACACATCTAACCTGTTCTTGTCCGTATACCTGCATAACATCAAAGAAGATTTCCAATCGAGCAATATAATCCAAAAAGTTTTCAATGTTGATGGAACCGTCATATGCCGGGACGTCCATTCGGACACGGTACGAAGAAGAAGTCGGTGGAGAATCGTGATCATCATCGGGGTGATAGTCGTCGGGTTCATGATAATTGGTACGTGGATGAGTAAAATGGTTACGTTGCATGGACCTGTTATGATTTGGTTCTTGATAGGTGGGACGGTTTTTGGTTCTATCCGGTTCATAAGGGTGTGGTCGGTTTTGTGGACGGGTTTCATGACGGTAAGGTGGATAGTCGGGTTCAATGAGGTGTTGTCGGGTTTGTTCATGAAGGTCCTCTCGGTTTTGGTGATGGGTCAAGGGGAAACCTAAGTCTCGGTTATGAGAGGAAGACGGGAAATCGGTGGGTCGGTTGATGATGGATTCGAGTAGCCGGGTTCGGGAAGGTGGGTAGTTATCGGAAAATTGATGGGCGTGGTGAGTTACGGTTTCCGGTTCGTGGTGATGGAAGGGGTGGTGGCTATCGGTGACGTGGTTAGAAGAAGATGTTCCTCGATTTGGCGTGAGATGGGAAGAAACGGCATGAGAGTGTTGGCGAGTGGGTGTTTCCATGTTGGTTTTTGAGGGTTCGGGGTTGCGGTTTTGGTGGTGGGTTTCGAGTGGGATGGTGCTTGGTGAATAATATTGCCGAGGGGTATGGTTGGGTTATACTCGGGTTGGTAGTAGATTGGTGGGAGAACGACTCGGGTCGGTTTGATGTTTGTTGGTCGTTGAAGGAAAAAGGTGGTGTGGTTGGAATGGTTGTAAGGTTTATGTATGTTAATGGGAAAATCGGTGAGAGTGGTGGTGTAGTGTTGATGTGAATCGGTGGGAGGAATGTGGTCGGGCATGGGTTAGTGATAGGTTGACCGAATAGGGGTATTGAAATTGGTGTGGTGGTTGCAACGGTTGAGTTTGTGGTGGTTGGAAGTGGTTGTGGTGATGATGTTTGAATTGAAGTAGAAGATGAAGGAGTGGTGGTAGAAGAGGGAGACTTACATATGCCTTCGAGTTGTTTAGATAACTTCATGATGGAGTCATTGACTTGATCAAATCGATGATCGATATTGTCAAACTTTTCCATATTTTCCTTCTTGTAATTTTCGAAAGCTTCTTCCAATTTTGTAACCGAGGATAACTTCTTGTTGATGTTGTCCCATTCGGAGGCAAAAGTTGGTGTCTTCTCTTTGATTGTTGTAGCAGGAACGGTAGGATTAACCATTGTGATTGGTTAAAAAAAATATGGCTCTGAATACCACTTGATGTAGACGCAGCAGAATAAATAAAGAATAATAAAATAAACTAAGAACAATAAAGAAAACTATAAGAAACGATAAATTAAACTAAAATTCTTAATAACTTCAATGGTTTTTCTCTTCACGGTGAATAATAACATAGACTAGATCTCCTTTTATAAGATAACAAACCTTCCTAGATAGACTCAAACTAGGATTCCTAAAATAATAAACTACTCAAACATAGAAACTTAAAACTAAAGAAATATCAAATTAAAGTAACTTCTCCTATACTAATTAAAACTACTATTATGGCCAAATAGGATGTGGGCACGCGTGGACGTGGGCCCACACGTTTATGCGCCTGCATCACCTTTTTAATGTGTCCGATCCCACTCGGCAGTCCAAAGAATCCAGCGACCTAAGATATTGGATCACAAAAACCTCACTGATTGGAGGTATGTAGGGGGTGGGATTTTGGTCCGGAAATCCAGAACTCGTCCACAACCGTCCGAGTCCGAAAGGTCTGTGCACGTCCGATGTTCGAATCGGTCTCTACCAGCCCGACCGAAAGAGCTTAAGCGAACGGACGCGAAAATAAGTCCTTACCCGGTGATCCGACCGAGTCCGCCCATTTATATAGTCCCCCCGACCGGACTCGTCTATCCCCGTCCGTTTATCCTATCCGTTATACCTGCCCGCCTATATGATTGATTTTAAGCCATTAGTTTTGTAGGGTTATTAACAACCGTTAGATTTCAAGAGTAAAAATATATAATCCTAGAAATCACTTTTCTTAATCTTGTCTTCGTCTCACTACTTCTCTAGACTCTCTTTCCTCTAAAATCTCAATATCTCATTAGTAACCCAAGCATCCACAGTACACTGATCGTAATCCATGAGATGAAGAATATAACCGATCGTAATGCATGAGATCTCAATGATTATCTTTTAATTTCTATTCATTATAAAAAAAAAAATTATTTGTTCATTAGTGACCGGTGCCCGACCGACTGATACCCAGTTTGCCCGACTATCAAAATGATCACGGACGGGCACTTTGTTGGAGAAAAATTTGAAATGTCCGCCCGTTTTTTCCGGATGTCCGAGTGGACATTTACGACTTCTGCCCGTTCCGCCCGGACCGGTTTGAGTTAGTGTCCGTTTCCCGTCCGGACCTATTCCCACCCGTAGAGGTATGTAACGCCCAGAATCTCTTTGCACTCGACAAACATGGACTTCTAAGACTAATCCATTTTACACTAAATATTCAAATTACTGAGGTCGCAGTGGACTGGCTTAATGTGTTACAACACATCATAGGTAGGGCTGGGAAAACGGTCCGAAATCCCGCGGTCCGGCCCGTTCGGCCCGAACCGTGAGTGACCGCTGACCGAAAGCACCCCGAGCCGAGTTAGCCCGGCCCGATAGATCGGGCTAATAGGGCCGGGACTCGGTCAGGTTCTCAATTCCGAGTCCCGGCCCGTATAGCCCGTCCGAAGCCCGGCCCGATAGTGTCCGCCCGTTACCCGTCCTTGAGAACCAGCCCGATACCCGTGAGAACCAGCCCAGCCCGATAGTGTCTCCTATAAAAAAAGGCCAAACATCATACCAAACCCTAAACCTAATGACACCTCTCGACCTCTCTCTATCTATATATGTTCCTCTCTCTCTTTCTCTCTCTCTCTTACTTCACTGTAATTTTTATTTTTATGATTTACTATTATGAAGATTTAGGGTTTTATAAATCAGATATGTGATCAAGTAGGTGGTAATCTAGGTTTTAATCTCTTTTTGAAGATTTTTTATTATGGAGATTTATGGTTTGTTCTAGGGTTTAATAAATCAAATTTTTTAGTATGAAGATTTAGGGTTTAAGATCTTTTTTAATCTTTTCATAGTCTAAGTTTTTCAAAATTTTTAGTTTAGGGTTTCACCCTATGATAATCTTGGGGGTTCATAATTTTAATTTCAGGGTGGGTGAAAACTGAAATAGAAGAAAGACATTCTTCCTCTTAAATGTTTGTTTGTTTCTTTCCAGTGCAAAAATGGCAAGAGGATCTAAGGACAAACATCAAACCCTAAGAAGAATGTCTATTATTTAGGGCAAGGTTATTGAATCTGAAAATAGAATAGTATTTTGATTAAGAGAGAAGAGATATTTCAGTAACAAAACATGCTTAATCTACTGAACAATATATAATAATGGCAGAGAAAGAGATCGAAATGAAGATCGTTGAAGTTTGATTCACTTTAAAATCTCTCTCCTTCCCTCTCTAATAATCCCATATAGTTGAGTTTCAGTAAAAATTTGATTTCTAGGGTTTCAATCACTCAATCTGAAGATTTAGCACTAGTTTCTTGTTGTGGGTTTTGTTTATTTTTTTATTTCATGGCTTCTTCAACAATATTTCTTAATGAACCTGAAGATCTCACACTCATCACTCCAAATGAATTAGGTTTTCTTAGATCAAAATTTTAATGGAAAATCAATTCCCACATTGGGTTTTGTTTCATATAATAGAAAGTGTTCAGAATCAAGAAATTGACTAGTACCAACAAAATGATTTTTTTATTAAAGAATTGTTTTTTTTTTTAATATTTTTTAAGTCTCAAAAACCCGAGCCCGTTGGAACCCGCTCGGGCAGCCGGGCTCGGACGGGCTACGGGTACTTAGATGGCTTGTTTCGCCCGGCCCGATCCGCCCGACTCCCTACCTCGGGCTCGGATAATCCGAGCCCAATCCGCCCGAGCCCGACACTTTATAGCCCGCGCCCGTCCGCGCCCGCCCGATTCCCACCCCTAATCATAGGTCACACTCTTCACAATAGAGACTCGTCCCATTATCAATTGATTGCCTTCCTGTCATGATCTCAATCGTCTATCACCAGTCAAGATCACGAGCTATAGGTAGCAACACGTAATGTTTCTACTGTGTATCACATGCACAAATAAACATTTCACGAATTCAACAAATAAAGAATTACTTGAAGTATATATGTACGACAAATCCCAGCATAACCTACGCCTGAGAAGTGTTTCGATGGTCAAAGCCAAATGAGCATATCCGATCCTTGTAATGTATCAAAGCCAAATGATATATCACATATATAATTGTGTTTTGTACTCGTATTGTTTAAAAGTTTGAACAAAACAAAAAGGAAAAGAAAAACAGAAAATCAGGAGACACAGAAAAGAAAGTTATAACCATTGTTATTCCAACACAACTACATAACACACTTCGAAAACGCCCTAATCTGCTTGTTTACAAACACAAAACCATTACACTAAATTACACAAACAAGTGAACACTTGAAACACTGAAGAAGAAGAAAAAAAAGAGAGAAATACACTACAAAGTCCATTCCCTGCTTTCATCTTTTCTATAACACAGATCGAATGACCAAATATAAACGAGTTATTTCTCGTGAATACTCTAAAAAATATCATCTGGGTAACTGACAAGAAATAAACAAATTGAACCTGCTCTCCCAGATGAATAAAATGATTACCAGGATCCAGGAATATTTACATTCATATGCATCTTCAATACTTTGCACTCTAGCCACAAACACATACTTACTTCCCTTCAAAACGGAGTTGTAATTTTCGGAGATCTTCAGCCACATCAGAGGAACCATTAAGGGGCCGAAAATCTGATCTTTGGAGGACGTTTTCATGGGTATTACTAGAAGCTGTGTCTTTTGTGTTTACACGTGTAGATCTTGATGTGCAGCTATTACGTACCCGAATCCGGTGGCTTACTGTTTTGGTTGAGAGACTACCCCGAATGTTCACCACCAATGTTACTTCCTTGTCTCTCGTGTCTTCACAATAGAAGTTCTGAGGAAACCCATCGACGAACTCTTCCAGCGTATAGAACAACTCGTGGTACACAGAGACTTCTATAACTTGTCCAGGTCTGATTACACCAGTTGCTGGAGTTACCTAGAAAATATCAGTAATAACGTAAGTATGGTTTGGGGAAAAAATAAAACTAGAAAAGGAGAGCCCAAAGAACCAATTCATAAGACCCATCCATATCTCACGGAAGTGAGAATCACATTATTCAAGAGAACTGCTCACCAGAACATAATGGCCATGTTTGTCGCGCGGATGGAATTCGATTACCAGGAATCTCATCCCGCAATGGTGTTCGATATGCAAAAATGAATCAAGATCACATTCCAAGGAGGAACTTGGTTCCTTCTAAAGGGGGAATGCCAAACCCAGGGGGTGAGTGAGTTTTCTGTTCTCTTTCCCTTGTAAGTGACAAGCAAATAACCTAAACAAATCAATCCCCACCGATCTTTTTTTGACCAAACCAAAAAGTATAACCTATTGTGACCACTATCAATCACATTATGTGATTGGCATTCCTTGTAATCACATTCCTTCCCTGTGTGGCACCAAATATGATCTATGGGTAGTGCTAAACCAACTCTGTAGTAGACCTACTGCATGAGTCCTTGGATCATCCCAAGGCTCATTCCCATAATTTCATGGAGATGTGCGGCATCAATCTTAAAACTATTGGGATCAATGGTAAGATAATCTCGGGGAGTCGACTCAACCACCGAATTGGTCTATATTTTTACTGAAACGCCATAAATTTTTAATATGTACAGTTCTGTCATTCTCAGTCACATAATCGTATAGACTCTTAAGGCTCATCAGATGCATACTTTTAGGCTATAATAACATCGCCCTTTTTTTTATAGAGTTTTAGGGTAATAAGTTGAGAACCTAGTTTATGGTTATATATTTACCATTAAAATATAACTAAGACAAACATTAAATATCTAAAACAAAGGTAGTTAAAGTTTTACTGCACCAACATCACATGTAGCTTTTTACTGAAGGAACCTATCTCCAAAAGGACTGACGATATTTTTTATAGCCTTGGTAAGTTTACCTTTCGTATTGGAGTTAAAGCAAACGCTCATCTTTATTAGGCCTATCGGAACTTGATTAAAATATATATACTAGCCACACTTAGGTCTCGTTTGGGGACACAGATAGCTTATATCAAGAGCTCAACTCTTAGATAAAAAGATTTTCCAGTAATCTACTTGAGTTGTCTGGTACGCTATAATAAAAGTGCGTTTGACGCTTAAAAAGCTAAAATATGGTTTTTGGTTTAAAAAAATAAAATTTTGGTTGCTCTATAATTAACAAAATTTTAATGTGTATTTAAATATTATTGATAAGAAATATATAAATAAACACAAATGTTGACTATCATTATACAATTTTAAATATTCAAATAGATGTAAAAAAAGATTAAAAAGTAAAATAGTGTCCGTGGTTATGATGATGGTTTAGAGTTGGTGGTAGTGAGTGGTGGTGGTGGTGTGGTGATAGTGGTATACTGGTGGTGGCGGCGTTGGTGGTCATGGTGTGGTGGCACTAGGGGTTAAGAGACGATGGTAGTGGAGCGGTGGTGGTGGAGTGGTGGTAGTGGGCCTGTGTTGGTGCAGTTCTGGTGAATGGTGATGGTGGTACAGTGGTGTTGGTGGGCATGTGTTGGTGGAGGTGGTGGTGGTGGGCATGTGTTCGTGGAGGTGGTGGTGGTGGGCATGTGTTCGTGGAGGTGGTGAACATGTGGTGGTGGTAGTGGTGGAGTTTTGGTGGTAACTGGTAAAAAGCAAGAAAAAGTCAATTTTCATGCCTCGTGATTTTTAGACAATAAGGTTTTTCTAGCTTAAAATAAGTAGTTTTTCTCAACCAAACACATTCTCAAAACATGCTAAAGCGCAGTTTAGCTTATTTAAGCACATTCAGACGCGACCAATCAAACATTGAACATGCATGTCCATTATAATAGGAATCTAATGTAGAACTAAAAAAGGATCAGAGTTCAAAAGGATCATCATGATAGTGTATCTATTTCATTCCTGATATCCTACATTATAAACATGGTTGATGTTAGAACATCTAAACAGCAGGGAGAAAATATACCTCAAGCCAGCGAGGAAAGCCAAAAGAACCTCTTGGCCGAGGATCTTGATTTTCCCCACCATCGTCGATGGTCGACTGACCTTCACAAATAATTTCAAACATAGCTTCATCTCTCTCAGATTTATTTGTAATTCTAAGAACAGAGATGTCCTTGTTTTGGAGGATTATGTTGTTTGTGCTAACAATCGTTTCAGGAACTTTGCCCAATTCTTCAAGCAAAGACTTAATTTTCTGATTAGTTCGCATAATTTTTCCAAACTCTTGTCTTCTTATTGATTCATCAACATGGGCAATATCTACACTGAATATGCAGCGAACAGGCTTGTGATCACTGTCTGTTGCTTCCATGCAAGCATCATAACTGATAAAGGAAAAGCTAAGTCTTACACCAACTGGAAATACATGTGTTTGAAATAGAGAAATCTAGATTGATACTTACTGTAGAATTGAAGATACAATAGGGCACTCTAAATTGCAGTCAGGCACTGAACCCAAAAAAGAGCGGCTATCACGATATAATATTCTGTCACACCAAGCAGGAATGCGCTTCTTCTCACCAGAATCATACCCTAGAGAAGTAGAGGTAAGGTATTAAAAAGAGAGAAAAAGATTGTTCCCGATAAGTTTTTTATTTCCCCATTGCAACTGGTAGTGCTGGAAGCCGCTGGGATAGGGGTGGGAATCGGGCAGGGCAGGCTGCCCAGAGGCAATTTTTCATCATGCATAGGTTAGGGGGCTGTAAATATTTGGCTATCAAGATACTATGCCAAGTAGGGCAGTCGCTTTGCAAATGTAATAGATCCAAGTATTAGAAAACCAATGGATGTATGAACAAGAGAAAGAAGCAGATCGAGAGCAGGGAGCGAGAGGGAAAAAGATACAGAGACCAAACTCTCTCTCTCTCTAAGTAAAACACAACACTTTCCCTTTCTCCCTCCCTTCAATATCTCAAAGGATCCTGAAATGGGAGGATCTTTCAGTGTGAAGTAATTATATATGCAGAAGTTAGGCAATCCTAAATCAACTACTTCCATTATACGGGGCTAACTATCAAGCTTCCTAAGCTGTTAAACTCGAACTCGGCTCAGGACCGGCCAAGTGCCAAGCCCGAGTTACTCGGCCGAGTCAGGCCCAGGGTTATATGCAAATGATGGCATATTAGTTCTTATGTAATTTTCATGCATATGCTTCAAATGTTCAAACCGAGTTAGGCTGACTTTTACATTTTGTCACATAGTTCTCAGGATAAACTGTTAATTTAATAGAAAATAACGAAAATGGGGAAAGAATAGATGACTCGTGACTCGGCCGAGTTACTCGGCCAAACCCTAGAGTCGGACACTTCACCAAGATCGACTCCGGCTACGCCCGAGCCTGAGCCGAGTCAGGCTGCTTAGCAAGCTTCCCTTCTGACTTGGGAGTGCTCCGGGGCAGGATTTCAGCACCTGAGCCCGAACCACTGATTCTAGCAGGCTGAGAGGTTACCGCCCAACCCTCGGACTTTGAGCACACTACCATCCTGTCATACCCACTTGGGTGAACGTGAGGAGTGTCGAGTTTCCGAGCTTTTTCCCCACAAAGTGGATTGGAACGAGAAAATAACTAAGAAACCCGGAAAGCACTGAAGTAGACAAATCTGTCCGTATACCCACATCTACATAGATGCCAAAAAAATTCTTGGAAATTAATACCTGCTAAACCAGCTTGGTTCTTTTCAAACTTATATGTAGGAGGAAATTTTACAACCCCTTCTCGCATTCCTTGAAAAACGTTCCCAGCTTTCATCTCCGCTCTGAGCTGATCCCTTT